>WHVE01000501.1:0-99588 GCA_015178995.1 Trichophaea hybrida
GAGGGAACACAAGGAACACGTCAAAACAGATATGATCGCACTTAAGGAAGCTGGTCTCTACCTAAAAGCAGAGAAATGCGAGTTCCATAATGAGGAAGTCAAGTACCTAGGGTTAATTGTCGGAGTGAACGGAATCAGAATGGATCCGGAGAAAGTCCAAGCCGTTGAAAATTGGGAAGCACCGGAGAAACTTAAAGAAGTCCAAGCCTTTTTGGGCTTTGCCAACTTCTATCGACGATTCATACGGAACTACAACAGGGTGGTACAACCGCTAACAAAACTTACGAAAAAGTTAGTACCTTTTCACTGGGGATCCGATCAAAAAAGAGCATTCGCTGAACTCAAGAAACCTTTTACAACCGCACCAGTGCTAGCCCACTTCGATTATGAAAAAGAGATAGTTCTCGAAACAGACGCCTCAAGTTACGTATCCGCAGGAGTCCTCTCTCAATACGACGACCAAGGAGTGCTACACCCGGTGGCCTTCTTCTCCAAAAAACACTCACCCGCCGAAGAAAATTACGAAATCTACGACCAGAATTAGGCGCAATAGTCAAAAGCCTGAAACAATGGAGACCCGAATGCGAAGGTTCAGCACATCCGATTAAGATTCTTACCGATCACAAGAACCTGGAGTACTTCATGACATCGAAACTGTTAAATCGAAGGCAGACCAGATGGTCTGAATTTCTGTCGAGGTTTCAATTTATGATAGTATACCGGCCAGGAAAGCAAGGTCAAAAACCCTATGCACTTACAAGAATGCCAGGAGACATTCCTCCGAAGGGGGGGGCGGAAAAAACCCAGCAAATCGTGCTAAAAACGGAAAACCTCGACAAGAGAGTACGCAAAAAGTTAATCGTGGCATTCGCGGAAACAGTCAACCTGGACAGCGACTCCGTAATCCCCGAAGAGTTATGGAACTGGATAAACAACGTATGTCAGCATTGCCCGCACGACAGTAGCGAAGGGCTATGTACGCATAAGGACCAGTCGCCGGAAATCTCTGAAATACAAATCCTACCAACAGACGAAGACAAGCTCAAGTGGATTCAGGAATGCCATGATTCTCCGGTCGCGGGACATCCAGGACAAGCAAAAACTTACGACCTGTTAAGCCGAAACCATTCCTGGAACCAGATGAGAAAGGACGTGGACCGCTACGTACGAAACTGCCACATCTGCCAACGGAGCAAGGCAACCCACGGAATAACTCATGGCTTGTTACGACCACTAGATGTACCGGAGCAACCATAGAAAGATCTGAGCATGGACTTCGTAGTCGGACTGCCAGAAAGCGAAGGGTTCAACCCAGTATGGGTAGTGGTCGATCACCTAACGAAGATGCAACATTTAGTACCCTGTACTGACAAAGTAGATGGAAAGAAGCTGGGAGAAATGTACGTTAAAGAAGTGTTCAGACTGCACGGACTGCCCCAAACAATAGTGTCCGATCGAGGGCCGCAATTCGCTTCGGAATTCTGGAGACACGTCTGGGAAAGATTGGGAATCGAATGAAGGCTGTCAACCGCATTTCATCCTCAGACCGACGGTCAAACTGAAAGAGTCAATGCAGTAATGGAACAGTACCTCCGAAATTTTGTTAATTACCAGCAGGACGATTGGGTTCGGTGGTTACCATTGGCAGAATTCGCAGCTAACAATCATACCTCGGAAACGACTAATTGCTCCGCGTTTTTTGCCAACTACGGCTTTCATCCACGAATGACCTTTGGCCAACACCCAATCAAAGATCCTAACGATATTCGTAAAGTCAAAGCCCAGCAGATGGCCCAACGGATGTGGCAACTTTTCAGCGAACTCAGGGCGGAAATGAAAAGGGCCCAGGCTGTACAGTCTGAACAGGCCAGCAAGACCCGAAGGGTCGGCACACCATTGGAAGTCGGCGATAGAGTATGGCTGGACGCACAAAATATATCAACAACCCGACCAAGCAAGAAACTCGACTGGAAACGCATAGGGCCATTCGAGATCACCGAGGTCATTAGTCCCTGGGCCTATCGAATCAAACTACCCAATCAGCTACGCATTCACAATGTCCAACCGATATCTCGGTTGGAGAAAGCTGCTCAAGATCCTCTCCCGTACCAAGAGCAAGAACCCCACCACCGGTGATAGTTGAAGGAGAAGAGGAGTACGACGTAGAGCGAGTGGACGATTCCAGGCTGTTCCGAAAGCAATTACAATATCATGTGAAGTGGAGAGGGTACGACGAGCGCAGTTGGGAGCCCGCGGCCAACGTGGATGGACTTAAGGCTATCGATGACTTTCACACCGAACAACCTGGCAAGCTGGGGTCGTGAACCTCGTAGGTACTCGGCAGTGGTGAGGGGGAGCTACAGTCACGGTTGTGCTGAGTGACGATCGGTCGTGGAGTGACGATCGGTGAATAATATAAATGGTTAAGTTTCGAACGGAGGCTAAAGCACAACGAGAATGAAATCAGGTTTCGAACGGAGGCTAAAGCACAACGAGAACAAAATGAAGTTTCGAACAGAGGCTAAAGCACGACGAGAATGAAGTCAGGTTTCGAACGGAGGCTAAAGCACAACGAGAACGAAATTAAGTTTCGAGTTAGGAAAACGACGGAATCGTGCAAAAGCGGTGTACAAAGAAAGCAGGAGTTCAAATGAAATATGAATGAGTGAATTACTGTATATGAGCCAGGCGTTCGGTGGAGGATAAGTTCTTTCTTCACTCGTTCTCTCGTCTATAAAACAATCAATTAGCTTCGGCTTTCACTTCTTTCACAATCAGTGATTTCGGATCGAGTCTCTTGCGTACTGCCCTTGTTTCTTTAGCTACAGGCTATTCTCAACTCTGAGCTTTCCTGCTCTTGGATTTTATAACTCCTAGAACCCCGAGCCCTGAACCCTCGACACCCAGCCCTGAATCCTTGACAGAAATCTTCATCGACGTGAATTTCCAACTACATGGGATGCCTGAGTCGATTGTCAGTGATAGAGACATCAGATTCACCCCCGACTTTTGGCAACACTTGAACAAAATCTGGCGGACTAAACTACGAATGTCGATGGCCTTCCACTCACAGACGGATGGGCTTGCAGAGATGGTCAACAGTATGATCAAGCGTTACCTCTGTACCTTCGCTGCAGGCGATGAAAGAAGTTGGGCAATGCGACTACCATTGGCCAAATTCGCATACAACGCTAGCAAGCACGAGGCAACTGATGAAACCCTGTTCGAAGCAGCCCTCGGATACGTCCCACGAATGCCCCTCAATATCATCACAGCGGCAATCTCTGCAAACTCAACCTGGCCAGGAGCGCAGCAAGCGGTCAATTTCACGGCAACCATGGCAGACATTATTGCCCAGTTTAACGGTTGACTAGTGATCGCCCAAGCTGCCCAAGCCGTGGAAGCAAATATGAAACGTCAGCCCACTTCTTCCAGTCTGGCGACAGAGTTATGATTAATACCCGCAACATGCCATTGAGCTACAGCGCAGCAGCACCAGGTACCTGAACGAACCAACCAGGTACACACCTTAGTCGAGCACTACAACAATGATATGTCGCCCCATTTTCACTCGGCGTACAGTGCGGCAATGGCAATGCCTTCGAAATCACCAACATGCCTGACCACCTCCGCATACACAAAACCTTCAATGTCAGCGAGTTCTAACAGTCCACTATCGACAAGTCCTGACCACAGGAGCCACCACCACCGATCAGAGTCAGCAAGAGTGGCGAAGTAGAGCAAGCAGTAGAAGCTAACCAGGAATGGCGAACCAGCGAAGACGGCAAGGTTCAGTTCCGAGTACAATTTGCAGGCGAATTAGAAGCAGAGAGTACATGGGAACCGATGACGAACCTCACCAGCTTCGGAGCCAAAGAAACAGTGGAAGAGTATGCAGCTACACTCAATGATGAAAAGCTCAATAAACTCCTCCATAAGAACCTATGACCCACAAACCCGTCGGCAACAACCAAGTCAAGAGCAATTGAAACCAAAGGATTGCTGCCAATGAGAAAGAGCTTGAGAATTGCAGCAATGGCAACCTAAGAGCGGAAAAGCGATGAAGCTGTTTTTCTTTCCTTTTCTTTTGACGGACAGGCAGGAAGCTTTCTGTGGAGGGGGGTGGATGTAGGATGTACGTATTGGGTTAGGGTTACATTCCGAGTCACATGTGCGGCTCAACACTGTAATACATAGAGCGTGGCCCCTGAGAATAGGCAGCACGTTTCTAGCCAACTACACAGAGGCCTACCAAAAAGCATTGCTTGTATTTGTATTTCCAAAATATTATGTATTTCCAAACTTTATTACTATTGTACCATTGCCCCGAGGTGCCTGGCAGTGCCGGGCACTTGGGCTGCTGCCCAAGGAGTCTGCCCGTACAGTATGAAAAGCCCAAGAAGCCATAGCCTGCCCAGGCATTGGGTCGGGCTATTGAGAACACTGCTTTCGGTATCTTTGGACTTACCAGCGGATACCAAGCGACTAAAGATATCTGCCGCTTGGAAGCGAGCATTCTTTTCAAACTTTCTTTTCGAACTGTACGAAGATCGGAGTTATCAAATGACACTAAACTCCACCCGCAATTCCCTGATGCAGTCCGAGTCCACTCCGAATACAAGTTTCGCTGACGTCAATGCATATGACACTGATACTGTAGTGAATGACCAGAATACCGCTCCAGACGATCAGTCTTTGCTTCCGGAGGACATTATTGATCCATCACTTACCGATGACCCGGTTTGATAACTGCTGCTGGTGGTGCTGGTGCTGCTGTTGCTGTTGCCGTTGCTGTTGCTGTTGCTGTTGCTGTTGCTGGATTTCTTGTGTTGTCGTACCTGCTTGTGTCGACGCATAATCTGCTTGTTTTAATTGTTGATGCTGCTGCTATTGATGTTGTTGATGTTGCTGCTGTTGATGTTGGTGATGCTGCTGTTGATGTTGCTGCTGTTGCTGGTGCTGAATTTCTCTTGTTATTGTCGTTCCTGCTCGTATGGGCTCGTAATCTGCTAGCTATTGTGGCTTCTGTTCTCGGGAGGATGTTAATGGGGTTAAATTGAATCGAAGCACGTTGGATTTTCGCAATCTTGAGAACTATCGTATCATGAGAAACTAAGGCTTCAATAGAGCAGAAGCCCTGCGTCACGACAAGGAACACAAGCACTTCAAGGGCTATAGACTTGGTATTCACATTCATATCACCAAGCTTGTGAATATATTATTATCGCAGTTGAGATTGGCAAGTATGGAGAGATTATAAATTGAATATGAACTTCAGACTTACAAACCCAATTGCAAGATGTTATCAGCATTGGCGATGATTGATGAATGCTTCATGATGAGTAATCGAAGCTTTTGCTTGAGTAGACTCTTCAATGAGGAATAGTTAGCTCCAGTGAGATGATACTTGATTGCCCCTAAAACTAAGAAATCAAGGAGAGAAGAAGGAAAGAGAAGAGTTGATGATTGGTTGCGTGTCAACAGCGTCCATTTAAAGTCTGAACCCCTGGCGATGGCGCAATACAAAGCCTCAACAACCCTAGCCCAGCTCGATTTTACTACTTTCGTGATGATCTGAGTCGGCCATAAATATAAAGCTGCCGTGAAGCTTGATAGTTAGGTTTCCCAACACTAATTTCCCGCGATTGAATCCGATAATGTCATGAAGTCAATAGACTCCAGCTTATTCCGCCACCGAAGGTTATCATACTTCCAAAGGTTATCGTACGAAGGTTATCGTACTTCTGAAGGTTATTATTCCACCGGCACCGAAGGTTATCTCACCACCGAAGCTTATCCGAGTCTCACTAACAAAGCTTATCCGAGTCTCACCACCGATGCTTATCCGAGTCTCACCACTGAAGCTTTTCCCACCTAATCTAACGATGTTCAAGGCCATGATGTTGAGGAATACAATTGATGGTACAAGGTCAATAGTTGTGATTCCAGCCTTGGGGAGAGCAGATCTCCGAGTCAGATTTACCAGCCGAATCCACTGCTCGTCTTCCATCAAATGTGCCTGTATCAGTCCATGTGCAAGCGCAGGTGTTGCAGCTGGATGCAAAGCTGGTGATGGTGGTGATGGTGATGGTGTGGGTGATGGTGACACTGGCAGTCGCACTTGATGTCGAGCCCACGCTTCGATGTTCTTCCTAAGTCCGCTAGCTAGAGCTGCTCAAACTTCAGATGTAAGGGCGAGCGGAGGCTAGCTAGAGCGGAGGATGGCGTGAGCTTCTGGCAAACCTTAAGTTAAATATGCCAGTGAGCCTAATGCTAATCCATCACCGCAGCCTTGTCACCTGGAAAGTGAATCTGCGCGAAAGCTGGAAATCGTGGCGATGGGAAAGCGTATCTGCGTGAAGAAAAAACGCAGCGAAAGCCGCATGAAAGCCTGAAAGTTCGCACTACTTTCAAAGTTGGGTCTCGTCTGGGTATTCGCAGATTCGCTTTCGCGCCGGTGAAAGCTGGAAAGAGCCTGAAAGCGAGGCGAACGATTTTCCGAAGGATGAAAAGAGAGAAAACTTACTTTACAAAAATAACCTTTCAAGGATGACAGGGTTATTTGCATTGGCCATCTGATGATCTAGGTGTTTACTAAACTTGGCTGCAAGAGAGAGATTGCAGTTAAGAAACTAGGCAGCCCAGTGTTTGCCAATTTTCTGCCATTTGTTAGGAGGAAGAAGGGATATGGCAAAATCCTTCAAAATGAGAAATGCAATTGGATGACCTAAATCATCTACTGTTTCAGAGAATCTTCCAATTGATTTCCCTTCTTCAACAGACAGTAGGTGTTGTGATCTGTGTGCTTCGGTACAAGATTGGGAGCTCCAGACACAGGGCTGTAAGGCTGAATATGGAATACCATAGGTGGCTGCTGCAGTATGTCCCTTTTAGCATTGCAAATATCTTCTTCGCGATTTGGATGTGTAGGAGGAGCTTTCACATGGCCCATGATTGCATTGTTAATTATAATACTGAATATTTGTGGATTTCTAGCAGTAATTATACAGCTTCGCTCGTGAGAGTGACCCCGGCCTGGTAATAGGTCTCGACCGGCTACACCGTAAAATTCGTTAGTCTGTATAATAACCGTTTATTTTTTTATTCATACTGTATTCACTCTAACTAGAGTATGACAGAGCCTAAAAACACCTCCGCCTCCGGGCGAGCCAGCTGGATGGCGGAGCTCCCACCCGCTACCCTTCATTCCCGCTGTTGACGCAAGTTGACTGATGTCACTGCTCGGGGTTTAGCCCGGCGGCTCTCGTCATTCGGAAGTGTGGCCGGAGCCTTCTCAGGCGTCGAGCAGAGAGCACCGGTCATCCACCCGGACTTGAGCACGACATCCGGCTCCGGATGCTCGGCCCCGGATAAGACTTAACTCCGGGCGGGCTCCGGGTATGACGCGTTCCGGGCATGATGCCCATTCTCTTATATAGAGCGTTCTCTTTCTCTCTCTTTGTACTTTAGACAATTCAGTATATTCGTTCTTCCTCTCTGATTTGCTCTCAACACCCGCAGACAAAGAAATATATGAAAAGTTAACCGCACCCACAAGACAAAAGGAAAGAGAAAAGAGACAGACCGCCCCACCCCCCCCCCCACACTCCGTGCCTACGGGGCTGCGACTACAGCATTGCCGTGCGGAAGTGAGGTTTGTAAACGGTATTGCTTCAAAATTCTTCGTCAAGTACAAGTACTTGTAAAGATCACATCTTGTTTTACAGTCGAACAATGCACCCAACACCAACTCCCCCGCAATTGATTCTTGCAGTACACTTCAAAACACTAGCAAAAGTAACAGAGCACCAAGAAAAAAATAAGATCAAGAAACTGCCAACCATATGCATTATAAGACTTGAACAAAACAGAACCGAAAATGAGAACCGCCGTAACAGCCCCAGAAAAAAGAAATTGAACCATATTCATCATAAGACTTTAATAAACAAAACTGAACCGGAAATAGGAACCAGCACAACAAAAGTTGATGACCATAGAAAAAAGAGATCAAAACCAACACAATACCCATACTAAATCGGATTCCGTCAATTGATAGCCTATATCTTTCAGTAAGCGAGGGAGTAATGCTACCGAGAAAGGCATGAAAGAACGTATCAGCAAATAAAATCAAGTCACTAGGTAGCGACGATACCTCATTCAAGGCTTCAAATCGAACCGACCACATTCAAATTAGATATGGCTGATAGTGCCAGGGAATGATCAAAGGAAATAACTTACAAGCTGTAGAACCAAATGATCACACTAATTAGCCGAAATCGCAGCTAGAAGGTGGCGGGAAACACTCACCGTCTGATAAATAACGATCGGCTTTGGTCAGCGAGCCATTGTCGGGATGAGAAACCTTCAAGAGAAGCTCACATACTATCAAGGTCATCGAGTTAAAATTAGGTAACCATTTTCACAGCAATAACAGAAGAAAAACTTACACACTAAAATTTATAACCAATACATCAAGATCAAATCAGTCCGCAACCAACGCAGCGGGAAACTGGTAGGAGAGCAACTAACTTCCTATTGGGTTAAGACATCGGGGTGAAGTTAACCACTAGTAACTACGGTACGGAACTATGACAGAAAACTAACCGGCTACAATCAAACCATCAAGCTCATGTTAGTTACCGGAAGACCTGGCGGAGGACTAATGAAATACTTACAGGTTATCGCTACAGAATCATGCAAACGGACTCCAGTCAGCACAAAGCGTCAGCAGAGAACGGTCAGGGAGTAACTGACCGGCTGTCAAATCAGGCCATCGGGCTCGCGTCAACACTCTGCACCAAGAGGAAGCCGGGGAGCCTGCATGGGAGAAACTCACCGGCTATCGGATGAGGCCATCGGGCTAACGTTAGCACTCTGCACAAAGAGCAAGCCGGGGAACCATCTGCATGGGAGAAACTCACCGGCTGTCGAATCAGGCCATCGGGTTAGGGTCAGCACTGTGCACCAAGAGCAAGCCGGGGAGCCATCTGCATGGGAGAAACTGACAGACTGTCGGAGCAGGCCATCGGGCTCGCGTCAGCACTCTGCACCAAGAGCAAGCGGGGATCCATCTGCATGGGAGAAACTCACTAGCTGTCGGAACAGGCCATCAGGCTCACGTCAGCACTCTGCACCAAGAGCAAGCCGGAGAGCCATCTGCATGGGAGAAACTTACTAGCTGTCGGATCAGGCCATCGGGCTCAGGTCAGCCCTCTGCACCAAGAGCAAGCGGGGAGCCATCTGCATTGCAGAAACTCACTTGCTGTCGGATCAGACCATCGGGCTCGCGTCAGCACTCTGCACCAAGAGAGCCATCTGCATGGGACAAACTCACAGGCTGCCGGATCAGGCCATCGCGGTCGCGTAAGCACTCTGCACCAAGAGAGCCATCTGCATGGGAGAAACTCACAGGCTGTCGGATCAGGCAATCGGGCTCGGGTCAGTACTCTGCACCAAAAGCAAGCCAGGGAGCCATCTGCATGGTAGAAACTCACTGGCTGTCGGATCAGGCCATCGGGCTCGGGTCAGCACTCTGCACCAAGAACAAGGCGGGGATCCATCTGCATGGGAGAAACTCACGCGCTGTCGGATCAGGCCATCGGGCTCGGGTCAGCACTATGCACCCAGAGGAAGCTGGGAAGGCATCTGCATAAGAGAAACTCACTTGCTGTCGGATCAAGCCATCGGGCTCGCGTCAGCACTCTGCTCTAAGAGCAAGCAGGGGAGCCATCTGCATGGGAGAAACTCACCCGCTGTCGGATTAGGCCATCGGGTTCGCGTTAGCACTCTACACCAAGAGCAAGCCGGGGAGCCATCTGCATGGTAGAAACTCACGCGCTGTCGAATCAGGCCATCGCGCTCGCATCAGCACTCTGCACCAAGAGCCAGCCGGGGAGCCATCTGCATGGAAGAAACTCACTCGCTGTCCGATCAGGCCATCGGGCTCGCGTCAGCATTCTGCAGCAAGAGCAAGCCGGGGAGCCATCTGCATGGGAGAAACTCACGCGCTGTCAGATCAGGCCATCCGGCTCGCATTAGCACTCTGCACCATGAGCAAGCCGGGGAGCCATCTGCATGGGAGAAACTCACTCACTGTCGGATCAGGCCATCGGGCTCGCGTCAGAACTCTGCACCAAGAGCAAGCCGGGGAGCCATCTGCACGGGAGAAACTCACTTGCTGTCGGATCAGACAATCAGGCTCGCGTCAGCACGCTGCACCAAGAGAGCCATCTGCATGGGAGAAACTCACAGGCTGTCGGATCAGGCCATCGGGCTCCCGTCAGCACTCTGCAACAAGAGAGCCATCTTCATGGGAGAAACTCACAGGCTGTCGGATCAGGCCATCGGGCTCACGTCAGCACTCTGCACCAAAAGCAAGCCAGGGAGCCATCTGCATGGTGGAAACTGACTCGCTGTCGGATCAGGCCATCGGACTCGCGTCAGCACTCTGCACCAAGAACAAGCCCGGGGTCCATCTGCATGGGAGAAACTCACGCGCTGTCGGATCAGACCATCGGGCTCGTGTCAACACTCCGCACCAAGAGCAAGCGGGGGATCCATCTGCATGGAAAAAACTCACTAGCTGTCGGATCAGGCCATCGGGCTCACATTAGCACTCTGCACCAAGAGCAAGCCAGGGAGCCATCTGCATGGGAGAAACTCACTCGCTGTGGGATCAGGCCATCCGGCTCGCGTCAGCACTCTGCACCATGAGCAAGCCGGGGAGCATTTGCATGCGAGAAACTGACCCGCTGTCGGATCAGGCCATCGAGTTCGCGTCAGCACCCTGCACAAAGAGCAAGCCGGGAGCCATCTGCTTGGGAGAAACTCACAGGCTGTCGGATCAAGCCATCGCGCTCGCGTCAGCACTCTGCACCAAGGGAGCCATCTGCATGGGAGAAACTGACAGGCTGTCGGATCAGGCCATCGGGCTGGCGTCAGCACTCTGCACCAAGAGCAAGCCGGGGAGTTATCTGCATGGGAGAAACTCACTAGCTGTCGGATCAGGACATCGGGCTCGCTTAAGCATTCTGCACCAAGAGCAAGTCAGGGAGCCATCTGCACGGGAGAAACTCACTTGCTGTCGGATCAGACCATCGGGCTCGCGTCAGCACTCTGCACCAGGAGCAAGACGGGGAACCATCTGCATGGGAGAAACTCACCGGCTGTCGGATCAGGCCATCGGGCTCACGTCAGCACTCTGCACCAAGAGCAAGCCAGGGAGCCATCTGCATGGAAGAAACTCACAGGCTGTCGGATCAGGCCATCGGGTTCGCGTCAGGACTCTGCACCAAGAGCAAGCTGGGGAGCCATCTGCATGGGAAAAACTCACTTGCTATCGGATCAGACCATCGGGCTCGTGTCAGCACTGTGAACCAAGAGAGCTATCTGCATGGGAGAAACTCACAGGCTGTCGGATCAGGCCATCAGGCTCGCGTCAGGACTTTGCACCACGAGTGCCATCTGCATGGGAGAAACTCACCGGCTGTCGGATCAGGTCATCGGGCTCACATCAGCACTCTGCACCAAGAACAAGCCGGGGAGCCATCTGCACGGGAGAAACTCACAGGCTGTCGGATCAGGCCATCGGGCTCGCGTCAGGACTCTAAACCAAGAGCCAGCCGGGGAGCCATCTGCATGGGAGAGACTCACCTGCTGTCGGATCAGACCATCGGGCTCGCGTCAGCACTCTGCACCAAGAGCAAGCGGGGATCCATCTGCATGGGAGAAACTCACTAGCTGTCGGATCAGGCCATCGGGCTCACGTCAGCACTCTGCACCAAGAATAAGCCGGGGAGCCATGTGCATTGGAGAAACTCACTCGCTGTCGGATCAGGCCATCGGGCTCATATCAGCACTCTGCACCAAGAGCAATTCAGGGAGCCATATGCATCGGAGACACTCACCCGCTGTCGGATCAGGCCACCGGGTTCGCGTCAGCACTACACCAATCGCAAGTCGGGCAGCCATCTGCATGGGAGCAACTCACAGGCTGTGGAATCAAGCCATTGGGCTCGCGTCAGCACTCTGCACCAAGGGAACCATCTGAATGGGGAGAAACTCACAGGCTGTCGAATTAGGCCATCGGGCTCGGGTCAGCACTCTGCACCAAGAGCAAGCCGCGGGCCATCTGCATAGTAGAAACTCACAGGCTGTCGGATCAGGCCATCGGGCTCGGGTCAGCACTCTGCACCCAGAGCAAGCTAGGGAGCCATCTGCATGGGAGAAACTCACTGACTGTCGGATCAGGCCATCGGGCTCACGTCAGCCCTCTCCACCAAGAGCAAGCTGGCAAGCCATCTGCATGGGAGAAACTCACAGGCTGTCGGATCAGGCCATCGAACTCGCGTCAGCACTCTGTACCAAGAGCATGCCGGGGAGCCATCTGCATGGGAGAAACTCACTCGCTGTCGGATCAGGCCATCGGGCTCACGTCAGCACTCTGCACCGAGAGCACGCCGGGGAGCCATCAGCATGGGAAAAACTCACCGGCTGTCGGATCAGGCCATCGGATTCGCGTCAGCACTCTGCATTAAGAGCCAGCCGGGGAGCCATATGCATGGGAGAAACTCACTCGCTGTCGGATCAGGCCATCGGGCTCGCGTCAGCACTCTGCACGAAGAGCAGGCCGGGGAGCCATCTGAATGGGAGAAACTCACATACTGTCGGATCAGGCCATCGGGCTCGCGTCAGCACTCTGCACCAAGAGCAAGCCGGGGAGCCATCTGCATGGGAGAAACTCACTCGCTGTCGGGTCAGACCATCGGGCTCGCGTCAGCACTCTGCACCAACAACATGCCGGGGAGTCATCTGCATGGGAGAAACTCACAGGCTGTCGGATCAGGCCATCGGGCTCGCGTCAGCACTCTGCACCAAGCGAGCCATCTGCACGGGGGCAACTCACAGGCTGTCAAATCAGCCCATCGGGCTCGCGTCAGGACTCTGCACCAAGAGCAAGCCGGGGAGCCATGTACATGGCAGAAACTCACAGGCTGTCAGATCAGTCCATCGCGCTCGCATCAGCACTCTGCACCAAGAGCAAGCCGGGGAGCCATCTGCATAGGAGAAACTTACTCGCTGTCGGATCAGGCCATCGGGCTCGCGTCAGCATTCTGCACCAAGAGCAAGCGGGGGATCCATCGGCATGGGAGAAACTAACTCGCTGTCGGATCACACCATCAGGCTCACGTCAGCACTCTGTACCAAGAGCAAGCCGGGGAGCCATCTACATGGGAGAAACTCACCGGCTGTCGGATCAGGCCATCGGGCTCGCGTCAGCGCTGTGCACCAAGAGCAATCCAGGGATCCATCTGCATGGGAGAAACTCACGCGCTGTTGGATCAGGCCATCGGGCTCGCGTCAGCACTCTGCACCGAGAGCAACCCGGGGAGCCATTTGCATGGGAGAAACTCACAGACTGTCGGATCAGGCCATCGGGCTCGGGTCAGCACTCTGCACCCAGAGCAAGCCGGGAGCCACCTGCCTGGGAGAAACTCACAGGCTGTCGGATCAGGCCATCGCGCACGAATCAGCACTCTGCACCAAGAGCAAGCCGGGGAGCCATCTACATGGGAGAAACTCACTCGCTGTCGGATCAGGCCATCGGGCTCGGGTCAGCACTCTGCACCAAAAGCAAGCGGGGATCCATCTGCATGGTAGAAACTCACTCGCTGTCGGATCAGACCATCGGGCTCACGTCAGCACTCTGTACCAAGAGCAAGCCGGGGAGCCATCTGCATCGCAGAAACTCACCGGCTGTCGAATCAGGCCATCGGGCTCGCTTCAACACTCTGCACAAAGAGCAAGCCGGGGAGCCATCTGCATGGGAGAACTCACCGGCTGTCGGATCAGGCCATCGGGCTCGCGTCAGCACTGTGCACCAAGAGAGCTATCTGCATGGGAGAAACTCACAGGCTGTCGGATCAGGCCATCAGGCTCGCGTCAGGACTCTGCACCAAGAGAGCCATCTGCATGGGAGAAACTCACCGGCTGTCGGATCAGGCCATCGGGCTCACGTCAGCACTCTGCACCAAGAACAAGCCTGGGAGCCATCTGCATGGAGGAAACTCACAGGCTGTCGGATCAGGCCATTGGGCTCGCGTCAGCACTCTGCACCAAGAGCAAGCCGGGGATCCATCTACATGGGAGAAACTCACGCACTGTTAGATTAGGCCATAGGGCTCGCGTTAGCACTCTGCGCTAAGAGCAAGCCGGGGAGCCATCTGTATGGGAGAAACTCACTCGCTGTGGGATCAGGCCATCGGGCTCGCGTCAGCGCTCTACACCAAGTGCAAGCCGGGGGGCCATCTGCATGGGAGAAACTCACTCGCTGTCGCATCAGGACATCGGGTTCGCGTCAGCACTCTGCACCAAGAGCAAGCCGGGGAGCCATCTGCATGGGAGAAACTCACAGGCTGTCGGATCAGGCCATCGGGTTCGCGTCAGCACTCTGCACCAAGAGCAAGCCGGGGAGCCATCTACATGGGTGACACTCACAGTCTGTCGGATCAGGCCATCGGGCTCGCGTCAGCACTCTGCACCAAGAAAAAGCCGGGGAGCCATCTGCATGGTAGAAACTCACCCGCTGTCGGATCAGGCCATCGGGCTCACGTCAGCACTCTGCACCAAGAGCAAGCCGGGGAGCCATCCGCAGGGAGAAACTCACAGTCTGTTGTATGAGGTCATCGGGCTCGCGTTAGCTATTATTATTCATAGCGTAAACGACCAGAGGTAACTACCAAACCTACAATCTTCGAGTAATATCTAGTGCTGTTTTCCCTTCTAGATTCTTGGCATCCTTATTCACGCGTAAAACGTTCACTAGTAGTCGGACTGTGCTTTCGTGCCCGAGAGGTGCTGCGAAATGTAGCGCCGTATGCTTCCGACCGTCTTCAGCTTCTCTGTTTGCTCGATATTCGTTCACTAGCAGTTTGACTGTGCCTTCGCGCCCGAATATCGCTGCCCAATGCAGCAATGTTCGTTTTGCGCTGTCTTCAACTTCTGTGCTCAACCCCAAGGTTGAAAGTAGTCTAACCGTGCTATCGTTTCCCATGCTGGCCGCGATATGCAGGAACGTAGATCCCGCATAGCCTTTGGCCCCTATGTCGGCGCATAGAGTCTCAACAAGCAGCCGCACTGTAGAGTCGTGGCCGTTCGAAGCCGCATGATGCAGCGCCGTCCATTGTTGTTGGTCCTTAGCCTCCTTATTGGTACCCAGAGTCTCAACAAGCAGTCGCACCGTAGAGTCGTAGCCGTTCGAAGCCGCGTGGTGCAGCGCCGTCCATTGTTGTTGGTCCTTAGCCTCCTTATCGGTGCCCAGAGTCTCAACAAGCAGTCGCACCGTAGAGTCGTGGCCGTTCGAAGCCGCGTGGTGCAGCGCCGTCCATCGTTGTTGGTCTTTAGCCTCCTTATCGGTTCCCAAAGTCTCAATAAGCAGTCGCACCGTAGAGTCGTGGCCGTTCGAAGCCGCATGGTGCAGCGCCGTCCATCGTTGTTGGTCCTTTGCCTCCTTATCGGTACCCAGAGTCTCAATAAGCAGTCGCACCGTAGAGTCGTGGCCGTTCGAAGCCGCGTGGTGCAGCGCTGTCCATTGTTGTTGGTCCTTTGCCTCCTTATCGGTACCCAGAGTCTCAACAAGCAGTCGCACCATAGATTCGTGGCCGTTCGCTGCCGCATTATGCAGTGCTGTCCGTCTATTTCCGTCTCTTTCCTCCTTGTTAGCACCACTGTTGACGAGCAGTCTCACCATGGTGTCGTGCCCCTTCGTAGCTGCAAGTAACAATGCTGTCTGCTGCTTGTTATCTTTGGCATCGAGACGGGCCCCTTTGCGTAATAGCACCTCGGCTGTGGCGGCATCCCCAGCCTCTGCGGACATGAGCAATGGCGTTTTATTAAGTAAGCAAGCTTCTTGCTCAGTGCCAGCTGTTAATAATGCTTCAACCACCCGTGAATATTGCATTCTTGTGGCAGTATGCAGCATATTATTTCTGAAATCTACGGCGGCCGGCCTTTTCTCTTTAGCAGCGACGCCCTGACCTCGACCAGAATCAGTCAATCTTTCAACAAGCTGGCGAACAATTCTCAAGGTATGGTGCATGTTCTTTCTGGAGCCTTTGGCGCCCAGGTAAGATTCAATCCAGCTTTCAAAAAGCAGAGAAGCCGAATTGCTTGTCAGTTGTTTGCTAAGCTGAGAAACAAGTCGTTCATCATAGACACACCGATGACAGTCGTTCTTGCGTTTTTTGAGGCGTAGGACACAATCATTTTTGTGCTGTTGGAAATGGCATAGGGCGTAGTCGATAAATGGCCTACGGTTCAGATATTCGGCATACTTTTCAAAGTGCGCCGGTTCCCAAGATTTCGTAATTGGGGGTTCATTTTCCGGAGTGGAATGTGCTACGCAAAGCATCAAATATCTGGTACAGGTGATAGATATGCGGCGGTGAGCATCGTCTTCGTTCATCCTGAACTTAGAGGTTGCTGTTGGTTCGAGGAGCCGGGAGAAGAATCTGAGAGCAGTTTGATGCGTAAATTGAACAATATCATTTCCTGTATGATTGTTAGCCAAACAATTGAGATAAAATGCTCTGAGGAATCGTGACCCCTGATATCCAAAAAATTTCCTCCACAGTGAATAATTCGTTTGGCAATATCATCAATTAGTTCGTCTTCGAATGATTCATCAGAAGGTGAATATTCGGCATCAACATCGTCTGGGACAGCGAGGGCTTGCTGGATTTCTGCGATGCTGAGAGGGCGGTATGCAAATAGAACAAGTTGAAACATCCTTACTCCGTCGTTGACGTCTCGTTGGTTATCATTATTTTCCAATTCGTGAAGCATGTGTTCGTAAAATTCGTCCAGTTCGGTTGGAAGACTACGTAAGAAGGCAGATATATCTTGCTTACGGTAGCCGATCTCGTGATATTCGAGTAACTCCATTTGAACCAGGCGAACCCATACAAATACCCCACGGGCATTTTGCATTATGTAATCCTTGGTGTCCTTATGAGATGTTGTGGAAAGCTTCAGCTTTTCCAAGAAAGATTCTGTAAACTTCAAGATATCTGGCTCGTTCTCATCCTGCAACTTTATGATGTTTTTGATGTCTGGGACTCGGTAGTTCAGCCAGGCGATGGGACGGCTTGCAACGAAGACCTTCACAATGCAAAGTTTCTTTGTGGTGCAGAGCTGGTGTAGTAATTGAATAATACCGTGTCTATCAGTGGCATCAGACTCATCCATAGCATCAATGATGAAGTGAAGTCGTTCCTTTACAGGGTGCTCCTTAAAAGACAGCAAGATTTTCTTTAGAGAATCATCAGCCCATACACCATGCTGTAGCCTTTCCCGGTAAAGAGATTGAAAATGGAAAAAGAATGTCTCATTCTGGTGTAGGACATCATAGAGAATCGAGCGTAGCATGTTGGAATGATTGGTCTGTACTTCGCCTTCCCTGTAGCTGTAGAAGAAACTAGCCACGATAGCTTGTTTCGCAAGTGGTTCCCACTCCAAGAGGTTGTCCTTGAAGTACTTTGTAAGAGTGCTTTTTCCACTGCCGGGCTTTCCCTCGATAAGTAGCAGATCGGAGTGAGATGTGGAGGACCACGCGCAATATTGCTCATGTTCCCAAAGCCACTTTAAGGTATCGTGATGCTCTGTTTCGATCTTATCATAACGCGTACCATGGTGGCGAAGAGAATTAAGGCATTCTGCATTAGCTAGTTAGCTAGACTCACAACTAGAGGATCGGATATTCCCAAACCTTGTCGCTCCTTGTCATACTCAATAATAATACATGGTACCCCAACAATTTCTTGCTTGATGTCGTGGTCCAGTCGACGGGTGAGTAGCACTTTGGGCTTAGGGCTTACTGTCGAATTCGAGCAAAACCTAGTAAGGAACCGGGACCCAACTAGCCCAATTTTATCGATTCCGTCGATAACGATCGGCGTACCTGGGATGGTTTTCATTTCGATAACTGACTCTGTTAAAGCTTCCAAAAGTCCGCCACCTTCAGCTTTGAGAATCTCCTTCACGGTGATGACAGAAGAGCGGCCGTCCCTAAAACGTGATCGGTCCTGTTGAATAATCTTCAATAGAATGGTGCTAAGAAAAGTCTTGATAATCGATTTCGCCTGATGAGGTTCGGAACCGTTGAGGATATGGCGGAGGACGGAATGGGTGAAGGTGGTGATAGCATCCGAACCCTTCTCCGAGCAGGAAAAGTAAAACACCTCATCATTCCGCCGCGAGGCTTCTTGCTTGGCGATGAACGACGATACTTCAGTCATAGAGCAGCCGGGTGGTCCACCACATAGCCATAGAACCTGTGAGTTGTCGGCTGATTCCCAAATTTTGAAGTCGGCGTTACGTAGGATCCAGTACAATTTCGGATCGTCTGGATCGATAGACGACGTCTTAGATATATTCTCGATGTGGTCGGTCATAGGCAGTAGCAGATCTAAGAACGAATTCGTTTCCAGCTTTGCCACAACTAGCGTTAAGAGGTAGTCAGAATTATTGAAATATGATTCAATAAGCCTTAGGAGTAACATGTCACTTACGTGGTTTCAGCACCTCGCGCGACCGCTCTCGATCATGACTATCCTGACTGCCATCTCTAGCCATGAGGGGACAGGTTAGCAAACCGTCCTCAATCGTGTAGGGTCGGAAGAGAATCACCCGTGATAATGGATAACGGTGGACCAGTGCTGCCCACCGTGAAGAGTCGAGCCCTCGATTTGATTATGGGGAGCACCGATGTAGTTACTCATGGTATACAGAGCTGCTACTGTTAGTCGTTGTATTTCGGCATTAGTCATCTCGTACCAATAGTAGTATTGTGGTTGCTGGATAATTTGGTCGCCGCGTATGGCGTATGTCAGTCAGGCTGAAGAGAGCTGCTTGCCGTGAAGTGGAAATTGTGTTGCTGATACAGTCGGTTCAGAGATGGGTGATTCTTAGGATTGATCACACTTCTATATTCTTAGAGACTACCCCACTTGCCTAGAGGTTTTGAGGCTGAATAGTGCCCCCACTTTGCATATTGGCTCGTTCCATTATGCCGGATGTACCTCCGAAATGGGAGGGGGTCTGCATGATGCAACGCACCAACCTTATTCACCACAAGACTTCTTCGATCATAAATAAGTTTCGCTAGTTCAAGTTATGTTAAAGTATCAGGGTATGCTTGCTACACAATACAGTTCAGAGTGCCGCGTTAACAGCATTCCGGTCTAAAAGCAGCAAGCGAATCGGATGGTGTCACAATGCTGGTGATCGGGTATGGGAGACGAAATCGGGCATGTTTTAGCTTGTGATCCACATAAATTCCAATGATTGCAGGGATTCAGAGTTTCACACTCCGAAACTACGACGTGCATGCATGACTTTCATTCACCAGACCACATACGCCTGCCATTATCGCTGACGATCTGATCTCATTGGTTTAGTGGCCCAATCACACACATCTTGTGTATGACCCCGCGTTCTAGTATCTCTATTATAGCGTGCAGCTGCATGCAATTGTTGTTTGTTGTGTGTTGCGTACACCCAATTTCTATCGACTCGGTGGTCCCAGTTTCAGCACCCAGCTACAATTAGCACCCAGATGCTGTGTACCAATGGCTTCCTGAGTGCTCCGCTCCACTCGGCCATTTGACTCTCCGGGCGGGATTCCTATTTGCCAGTGTGAGTAAAAGCCTCGGCCTTTCACACAGTGCATTACTCTTTATCCGCTCTTAGAGAGGTCTTACAAGTTACGCATTCTATTTACATACTCTCTCTATTTATGCTTTCTTTTTTCATGGGTGAGGTTGAAATTATTTTTTTAGCATTGCCAGTTGGAACTTTTTGCATATTGGCACTTAAACTGCTGCCATATGCGATCTTCTCCAGTTATGGTGAGCAAGGAATTCCCACGTTTTATTTGCCGCAGTTAGACACAAACGTGTAGAATTCATAATGTCAAATCAGTCGATACTACGACCCAGCCATTTCTTGAAGTACATCCGCTCGTTTCAAATTTATCCACATTAGCGTGCCATGAATCGGCCGATTGGTAACACAGCCAAATATATGCGGTTCTTGTTTTAGACTCTTCAGGCAGCAGCCAATTCAAAGTATTATGCAATCTTCAGAACGACCACTTCAGAAGGTGTCATTGGTATACGTATTAATTTGGTGATAGGTCCTTGGGTTTCGACTCTCAACTATACAGATATGCATGTAGCTCAGCCTGCATGGTTTGCAAACCCTGGATTGTTTGTTTGTTTGTAATCATATTGTATTCGACCGCGAACTATCATGACGTATATCCATTTTTCCCTGATACTTCCGCGGTGTGAGCCCTTTGTGTCCGCAGAGCCCTCCTTGCATCCAAGTCGTACCACCCCTTTTCTCCTACTTCCCTAATTTTCTTCGTAAAACAAAAACGTACAAAAGAAACGTACAAAAGAAACTCGTAATCGTTAAAACCCATCGTCCTCAACTCCACACTTTCCACTCGCAACCTCCCTCAAAACCCCAGTTTTAACACCCGACAAGATCTGTCGCAACCGGTGTGCATACCGAAGCATTATGGGCGTTTTCCTTTGCTGTCTCCCCTCAAGGTTAAAAAATATACGGGGTCTCTTTGATATAATCGGCGTGGAATACCCCAACCGACCCGAAGGCCAGCGTATCTCCCTCCATCACTGAAGAGGCTCGTTTGGTTATATCGGACCCGGGAAAAAAAGGTCGTATGCGTGCATCACTCGAGTCTGTCTGTTCAAGTGTCATATCGAGTTAAGGAAAGTGGTGCTGAGGGTGTCATCGGGGGTGCTCAGAGCCGAAAAGAGGTCGAATAAGGAGCAATAGTGTCGGAATAGTCCCCATGGCTATTGCTCAACTTAAATCGGTCGTGTCGCGATATCATATCAATCAACTGGCGTAAAAACAACGAAAGAAGGCGAGTTGCCCTAGAAGAGGGTCTTCTGAGAGACTACCGTTCGAAGTCCATGCTGAGTGGTGTTGGGTGGGTATCGCAGGCTAAGATACACTCAAACACGAGGGGTAAATGAGTGGACACAATGGAGGGAGAAAAGGAAGCCAAAGTAAAATCGAAGATATCGAATTGGTGCCACGTACGAAAGTCTTGGCAAACCAGGCGGAGAAGGTGGTTTTCGGAGGTGTGTGTAAACGCCGGATTGGGCAACCACGACTTGACGCTTGGAGTTCCGAATCGATAGTAAAGGTCTTAGTAAGACACCTCAGCAATTGCCCCGACCACTTTGCGTTGTAGGTGCGGCTAAAATTCCTTGGCCTCTTCGCTCATGGTCAATCTGCCTTGACCATCAAACTCAACAGGATAGAACACATTAATCTCTTTCCTTCTGTTTCCCTTCATACGTTTCTAAACCCTCTGCCCTTCAACTCGCAGAACCCACACAAACCCCACATAAACCAGACCAAAAATGCCTTACAGCACGGATACCGTTCCCGACCCTGCAAAACGCGACACGCGATGCCTCAACAATACTCATTCAAACAACACCTTCACAACACCTACATGACCACAGCACCACTGGTAGCCACAACATGACCAACAACGAGAACACAACAACAACCAATAGCAACAACACTACTGACAACAGTCGTACCTACAACAATTCGAAGCACAATGAGTTCAAATACTCGACTTTTCCTGGCGGCCAGAACTTCTCATGAACAGGGTACGTGTGCTTATGCCCTGCGATGTTGAGGCTGGTGGTTTATAATCCTGGATAGAGGAATTAGGATAGGACGTCTTTTAAGCACCATGTTTTAGCCGTGCCTGTTGGTTGCACAGTTGTGTATGAGATTTTTTGACAGATGGCGAATATATTCTATCATTTTGGTTTGGAGAACTTTCTATTCACCTGCAATTTAATTGTGAGACTATGAAGGAAAGAGAGACACTACAGAGACATAGAGTGACGACGGTGGCTATATTCAGCGACTCGCAGGCCGCCATCTGGCGGTCGGCACACCTCGAACCACGCCCTGGACAGCAACTAGCGACGCGGATCAACCGACAGGTGCGGGCTCTCCTCGCCCACGGCATCGAAATAGAGATCCACTGGGTTCCGGGACATTCCGGCATCCCGAGAATGAAGAAGTCAACCGCCAAGACAAAGTGGGAGGCCGACAAATGCAGTAAGCACTTTGGCTACAGACTGAAGGGCAAGGCCGGGAGCATGAGACCCATCCCAATGGCAAGTGTGAAGTTATTTGCAGCCAGGTTCTAACGACTAAAGTGTGAACATGTGCCCACGGGAACTTACCTCAAACGTTTCGGACACCAAGAGAACAATAAATGCTGGTGGTGCGGAGGGACGAAGACCCAGATGCAGGTGCATGTCTTCCGCCACTGCAGCCGGTGGAAATACGAGCAGCAGGAGCTTTAAAAAGAGGTGGAGAAGGAAACATGCTGGAAAAGCGGGCAGATGTTGGCACGTGCAGATTTTCATGGAGATATGTGACCAGGCGGTGATGGACTTCCTCGCGGCCACGGACGTTGGGAAGTTCCCGCCTAAATGAGGTGCGGCGGGTGGCGATCTCTCTCTTATTCTTTCTTTTGTCTGGCGGTCAGTCTTTTATATGTTTCTTTTGTAATTAGAGGGGACGAGGGGTAGCAGGTGGGGATCTCCGCCATCTAGCGCAAGCCCAGAGGCAGAGGGGATATGGACTCTGTCATACTCTAGTTAGAGTAAATACAGTATGAATAAACAGCAAAAATTGTGAGGCTCATAAATATCGACGATTCATGTTATTGGCAATTTTAGGGGTCGACGATATGCGTGTCTTCTAATATTTTAATAGTGTATGGCCATTGTAAAGTGAGGTAACGGCAGCATCATTATTCACGACCAATCGTACTAAGTGCCCCACTATATAACTACCAGTAGTTCTGATCTTGGTAGCTGTGGTAGATGTTGAACCGACTCTCGGTTGAATCGATTGATTGTCAAAATCTAAGATGACACGTACCTTATCCTTTTGCCCAGGGGGGTCAGTCGTTTACTTTTACTATTTCTTTGTCAGCGGGGACGGAGGGTAGCGGGTGGGAGCTTCGCCATCTAACCGGCTCGCCCGGAGGTGGAGTGGATAAGGGCCCTGTCATACTCTCGCTAGAGTAAATACAGTATGAATAAACAACAAGATAACACGTAGCTAAATACACTAGAGATCGCCAACCCTAACCCAAAGGACACGTGATGACATACTCTAAGAACCGTTCCAACACTCCTCCAGGGCGTTATCACGTTCGTAACGACTAAACTAGTGCAATCAGAGAGAAAATGAGAGAAGAAAAAACAATTGAGAAAGCAGAGAGAAAAAACAAAGAAATATATCATGCCCGGTGCTCCTCTCAAACGATCATCCGCTCAATCATACAGAGAAACGGGAGCTAATCAAACACCGTGGATCTCCTCGGAAACTCTCTGAAAAAACTCTTCCATATCGATCGCGATTAGAGACCCATCTCTAACTCGGCTTCGGTGCGAATACAGACTCTCCTCCAGGTCGGCTTTCGGTGCGACTGGAGATCCTCCTCCAAGTCGGCTTCGGTGCGATGGGAGATCCTCCTCCAAGTCGGCTTCAGTGCGACTAGAGATCCTCCTCCATGTCGGCTTTTGTGCGAATGGAGATCCACCTCCAAGTCGGATTTCAGGTGTCGTCGTCCTAGCAGATGCTGTACGTCGTTCTGCCAACACAGTAGGGTATCGTCGCCTAGGATCTGTCCGTCGTCCTAGGCTGTTGTATTGTAGCGTATCGTCGCTCAGATTATACCTTTCCGTTGCTCCTCCGAAGGTGTCACGCTGTTGTATTGTCGTTCTGGTAGAGACTGTGCGTCGCTCCACCGAGGGTATCGTCGTCCCGGTGGAGGCTGTGCGTCGCTCTGCCGATACAGTAATTGATCGTCGTCAAGAAGTACGTCGTTTCGAGATAGTAAGGTATCGTCGTACCAGCGGAGGCTGTACGTCGCTCTGCCGATACAGTAATCGTCGTCAAGAAGAAGTACGTCGCTTCGAAAGAGTAAGGTATCGTCGTACCGGCGGAGGCTGTATGTCGCTCTGCCGATACAGTAATAGTCGTCAAGAAGTACGTCGCTTCGAGACCGTAGCTGTCGCGTGCCGGCGGAAACTATACGTCATTCCTCCGAAATCGAGACACATTCTCGTATCGTTTGCGCTGTCGATGGAGAATCGTGGTGTCTTCCAAGACGAATCGTTGCGGTCGTGGTCCTAGACACGTCCGGGACACCGCTGCTTCGCTCCTATGTAGATTTGATCCGATGTCCGCTTGATGTCGCTAAATCGTTGTCGTGCAAGGGCTCATAACCTGTTGAACCGACTCTCGGTTGAATCGATTGATTGTCTAAAATGACACGTAATAGAGATCGCCAACCCTAACCCAAAGGACACGTGATGATGTACCGTTCCAACAGTAGATATAATTAAAGCAGCCTAAAATACAATCAACAGAGACACATGTCTTAGCCATATGTCACATTGAGCCCTCATCTGCTATCCGGAATGTGTCTAAATCTATACATACAAACACCCGACATATATGCACTCACCGGTTGTTTCGGTTGGAAACCTCATTCTCTATTCTCTACGAGATCGGATCGCACGGATAGAGGAACCTGTGAAAGATCAGACGCAAATTGGAGGAAATTCCATCAGCGCGCAAATTGCGGTAGCACAGTAAAATAAAAGGTGTGTTGGGGTATTCGGCAATATTCGCTCCCTGTTGTTTCGCGCATGGTAAATATCGTTTGCATTACGGAATACCACCAGCACAGGAAGAAGCAATACCGTACAGTTTATGGTTATAGATGGGGCCGCGATGGCGGCGTTCAGTTCAGGACAGTGATTTCAATCGTCCCGTCTGCATCGGCCGTCATCTACCGTCACCAGCCGACATCGGGCGGTTACTATTAATACATATACTGTAACTGTAGAGAGCGCGGTACAAGATATAAATAGATTTATCTATATTTTTGTCATCAGAATGCTTGAAATCATGGGTGCAGCAGGGCTTTATATTTGGAACAACAGAGTCAGATATGGTTCGGATGGAGTAGATGCTGAAGGATCTTGCTTCACAGTTAAGATAGTGGAGAAATGTACTTATTGTAACTGAATATCTATTATGTATGATGACTCGCAAATCATGAATGGATGTCGGCCGATCACGACCGGGGGCTACCGTATCTCAAACAATTGATAAAGTTTGGAATAGAGCAGCAGGGTCGGATTGGGGATGACGGTAATGCCGTCATGCATCGGCTACATATCTAAATGGCGTAAAATTATCTATCTGACTTCAATACATCATGAAACTCAAGCGTTCTTTGAAAGTTCCTGAAAGCGGCATGTACTTTCCCGCTTTCGCCGCACTTGCCGGCTTTGGCTTGGCTTGCCGGCTTTCGCTAAGCTTTCCAGCTCGACTTTTCAGCATTCGCAGCGATCTTCCTTTCATAATACCGCCTACTCTCCAGCTTTCCAGCTTTCCGGATTTCTGGCTTTCTGGCTTTCGCACGGCTTTCCTGGTTGCAACAATTATTATTTCCCAGCCTTCTCCACCATACACACTATTTTGTATCCCTTTGCCGGTAGCGAGCCCTTCTGTGGGCCCACTTTCGGGTGTACTGCGCCTTGTCCCTTACTACAGCACAGCCACCCACTTAGACCCCCCCTAGAGTATTATGAATTCAAAGACGACTACTAGAAGCTTCTATTTGTGAATTCTTGTGGCAATGTAACAAATTCTAAGTTACTAAGTTGCATATTAATACGAGTACTTTAGATGTTGTGAGAGTACCATCCTTCTGCCCAGCGGCAACCACCTTCCCACCTCCCAACCACCACAATACAACAACCATGAATAGAGAAGCCCTCAGACCTCGGAATCTAAATGTCAACTACCTACCCCCACCCTTTACACTCTCATCCGCACCATCTTCACCAAAAATTGCAAAAAAAAAGAGCGCCAAGCACTGGGTCACAGACAATCACTCTGCTGAAAAACACCCCACCTCTAGACCATTCCCAACACCCACAGCTGTGCAGCAAACAACTGTCCTCGTATCCAAAGCATCTCAATCTACTACTCAAGCTCTACCAGAAATTTTACACCTTGAAGATAACTATAGATCATCAGATGAAGCATATATTGAGCTGGCGGAGTCAATCACGACCGATCACTCGGCCATGCGGCGGAAGAAATTGTTAAACTTAGGAGTTCTAGAGTATTGTTGTCTTATTGTCTATATACATGGAGAATGACTGGTCTTATATACTATGGTAAGTACGGTGTCATGATGTCAGGCCGAGGCATGTAGGCATGCCATCAGGCCGAGGCATGGACGTCATGAAGTCCTACGCCACCATAAGCCCATCCTGGGATGGCTGCACAACGTCAACAACCGTACTGTCATGACAGATGATGTTGGCTAAGTAGCATATTGCAACAGAAATTGTTGATTAATTGCTTGATTCTGTATACAATCTATGCCGATATCTATGGTCTATGTTGGGTGTTTCCCCTTACCATGCGTATGAAGTACATCAGGCTTAGTCTCCCTGGCTTGCCGCTGTTCAAAGTTGAATCAGCGGTTAAAAAACACACCCCTGAGGATGTCTACTGATCAGTTAGCAGACGGCTCAACATAGCTGCGTGAAATCCCCATAATAGTCTATGCTACAATACTACGTCTCAGCATAAGGAGTAGCTACCCATTGTGGGGACAGTACGCACACTTGATCAGACAGTAATCATGGGGCAATTCCCATCGTACTGGCCAAGGCATGGGACACACCAACCATACTGCCGAAGCAATGTAACTGCCGAGCAGAGGCCTTCAGGTCAGCTGTGCGTTACGGATCAGACCAGTGTTATCTCCAGTATCATGCTAATACTGGGACAAACCATACCCGTGCTTAGCCTCATGGATATGGTTGGACGAGCGATATTATCTTTGTATGCGGGACTTTGCTATCCCTAGAGCTAGAATAAGCAAAGGAGATAAGCTAACTGCGCCCCGGTAGTTAACTATACCTAAAAGATAAGTGCTTGGATCTAGACTGTCAAACCCCAGCTCTGCCGCGTTTGCAAACGCGATAACTGACAGAGGGCACCCCCTTGGGGGAACACGGATAAGATCCGATGACACTAGGTACGTGGCAATATATGGGTTGGCAGTTCATTAAATCATTGATCACTATTCCACTCGATACGAAGAAAGATAACTGATACGAAGTAATGGTCCGATATGTGCGTCAGCAACGTCATCATGAAATGCACGATAACCTTGGGGATTCCTGGTGGGGGCATATGCAACCACACGTTGTCAAACGGAACTCTCCACAGCTGACTACCGAGATCGGCTCTGAAGCAACGATGGGATGTTATGTGAACTCCCACTACGGTGGACTGAGTGTTATTGAGATAGTACAATACACACACATCATAGATTACAGTGAAGTACCGTCACCCCTTAGCAGGATGGTTTGACGGGGAAATACTCACCTATAAAAGACCACCTTTAACCCACAAGTTTAAAAACAACGATTCAAGCAACAGTCGAAAAACCACAGTCAGAACACAACAGCGGAAAACCCCCTGAAATATCATTAAGTTATTATCTTAAAAATATTCACCAAAAACTTTTATGTCTGTTACAAACGATCAAAAGATTCTCTTCGCTCGCATCTTGCACGCCCAAGCAAATACTCGAGCCAAATACGAACACCTCGCACGATACCTTGTTCGTAATATCCTCTGGGTAGAAAACTACCATTGTTTCCACACCGGTGAACTTCCTTCCCAAGTCGCCTTTGACGAATCATCGGAGGATTACCTCCAAGACAGTTACGACTTGTAAAACCAGGGCCATACTGCAATAGATGCCTGTATGTATACATACAGAGCAACGATGTAAACGCATCACCCTTGAAATCCACATCTTTAGGTTTATTATCGTTATCAAAATACGCCTTTACCACAAGTCGGTTCAACGATATCGATAACAGCTAAGTCACATCTAGCTGCAGTATCCCCCTAACAGTCTATATACGGCTTGACATAAAGCCTGAAACTCTCGTTTTTACGTATCGTATGTAAGCCACGAAACTTATACAAGCCTGAACCTCATACAAGCCGGAAACTCATACAAGCCTGAACCTCATACAAGCCTGAACCTCATACAAGGTCGGAAACAGTAGACGAAACCCCTATGTGAAACACTTCCCCCTCTTGCTACACTTCATGGAGTAAGAAACAAAATAAAGAACATACGTGCGGTGATTCCCATAGCAGCCACATTAAAACCCTGAGATTTGAACAGGGAAAGCGTACGACTGTAGCCTGACGATGGCCATCTATAAAGAAGCAAAGAAAACCGTATTCCCAAAAAGAAAAGTAAAATAACCTTAAAACAAACCTTAAACTGATCTCCATTACCATAATCCCATTGCCTTCATGAACTTTGTATGCTTATCTTTAGTAAGTGCTTTTGTGAATATATCTGCAAAATTTTCGTCTGTGTGCATGAAGGAGTAGTTGACTATTTGGCGCTTGTGTAGATCTCGACTATTGTGATAGTGAACGCCAATCTGCTCAGTACTAGCCTTTAGGATTCCCATGGTGATGAGAGCGAGAGCTGCCTGATTGTCGCAGGTGATTGGCAGTTGTGAGTCTTTCTGAGAACCATGAATATCCTTCTGCAATTGGAGTGACCATTTCGCTTCTCTGGAGGCCTCCGAGCAGACGATGAATCCGGCCTCAACAGTTGACATGGCGATGAGGCCTTGCTTTCGAGACTGCCACGAGACAGCTCCATTGCTGGAGAGAAACACATGGCCTCCCTGAGATTTGCAGTTCGCGCTGTCATTGGCCTAATCGGTATCCGAGTACCCTACGAGACTATTGCCGATTCCGACGTCGATGCCATTGCTGTTGAAATGTAGTTGAAAATCAGCTGTAGATTTAAAATACTGAACAACTCTCTTTGCAGTACTCATATGGCTTGTGAATGGTTGCGAATTGTAACAGGAAAGAGCAGCGACTGCATACGATATATCTGGCTGAATTACAAGTGCCGCATACATGAGTGATCCCACGACTACTTGAAATTCTCCGATATCTTCCAGTACCTTATCCCCACGATCATCGGCCTAGTCCAACTGTACATTGGGCTCCATGGGTGTTGAAACAGCGTCAGTATGCTCCGTATCGCATTGTCTGAGAATTGTGGTGATATAGGCTCTCTGACCGAGACTGCTCCCTGTACCATTATCATCGTGGAGGATCTCGATGCTGAAAAATTGACAGGCCAGGCTGAGATTGGGGATCTTATATTTCTCCAAGAGTTTTGCTTTGACCTCAATTGCAGCTTTGGCAGCGGCCT
The DNA here is from genome assembly GCA_015178995.1 of Trichophaea hybrida. Classification (NCBI taxonomy): domain Eukaryota; kingdom Fungi; phylum Ascomycota; class Pezizomycetes; order Pezizales; family Pyronemataceae; genus Trichophaea; species Trichophaea hybrida. Next base: position 29,441 of record WHVE01000501.1, read on the forward strand.
CCGGATATGACATGGAGATTTCATTGACATAGAGAAGAATATGAATGCCGTCACTGCGGAGATGGAGGTTAGGATCGGCAACGGATTGAGTTGACCCAAGGGAGAGTAGAAAGGCATTGATATCGTCGGGCCATAACCGCGCAGCTTGTTTAAGACCATAATGAGCTTTCCTGAGTCTGATGATAATCTTTGGTGCGTTGAGGCCTTCTGGCCATCCTTCTGGCAAAGTCATATAAATGTCGTCATCGTCGATTTCGCGGTTTAGGAAAGCGGTAACTACTGCCAAGTGGTCCATATTCCATCGGTATCTCCTGATGAGAGAGATGAGATACCGCAGCGTAGTTAGCTTCCCAACAGGGGTATAAGTCTCACCGAAAACTGTCTGTTCGTATCCCTTAATGACTAGTCGTGCTTTATACCGTGTGGACCCATGAGTGTTGTGTTTAGCCTTGTAAACCCACTTAGAGCCAATCAGCTTGACTTTCGGTTGCCGTGCTTCCTGGGAGTTGAGAGCGCAGCGGGTATTATTGAGCAAGATCGATGTGCTTTCTTTCTCCACAACTTATTTCCAGTGATCTCGTTGAGGGCTTTTCATAGCTTCCGCATATGTGCATGGGTTTTCTATGGATGTCATTTATGCTTTCGCGGAGGCTTTACCTTGACTTCTTGTGACATGATTTGCTATCAGCGGTGCTGGAGCTGGAGATGCTGGTGGTAGTTGGATTGACTTCTTGATTACCGCTGCCGAACGCCGGCCAGTCTGATCCACTCTGCGGAGGCGCCGGCTTTGGGCAATGTTTTCTGCGTCTGCTGCCGCACGCTGGGCAGTCTGATCCTCTCGGCGGAGGCTCTGTTGTGGGAGAAAACCCGGGAAAGAATTCTCGCACGGCAGCAACCAATAGGAAGCTGCAAAAGAGCGGCTTCAATTCGAGGAGCGTTGGGAGGGAGTAGCCCCAGCGAGATGATACTTGATTGGCTCTTAACTAAAAAACAAAAGAGAGAAGAAGAAAAGGGATGGGATTATGATTGGATGCATGTCGCTTGGGTCCATATAAAGTCTGAACTCCTGGCGATGGCGCGAGGCAAAGCCTCAACAACGCTAGCCCAGCACGAATCCAATAATTTCGTGGATTTTGTGGTGCGATCAATTTTCCCACCACACCATCTGTGGGCGTTTTCTGCGTCCTGGTCGGGAGCTGTATGTATGTGAGATATGGATCTCTTACCTAACTGCGTAGGTTCACTATCTTCTCCTTAGAGAGGCTCATGTCCGGTATCTATTTCCTCAATATATTTCTCGTCTTCTGGTAGTCCAAACATATAGATATCGATCTCATTGTTTCGATGCTGACATGATATGTGTGCATTTCTCTCTTCGTCGAAGATGACTTCTGATTGGGCTTTCACCTTTTGGAATTCAGCGTCCCATATCCTCCATATCGTTGTTGAGTCGTGTGTGTAGCCTACCATCATGCTGGGAATTGACCTCGCGCCAAATTTGCCTTGGCGTTGAACTTCAGGGATGAGTCTGCTGGCATAACATCCAAATTGACGTAGGTTGTGGAGAGGAGCTTGATACGATATTTTGTTGCTGGCTGCATCGTGTGTAGGTTTGCCAAATCCATGCAGCATCTCATATGGCGTTTCGTACGGTGCTTGGTAGCCATCCTGGTCATATCTTTTGATACCGCCTTCATTTGGAGATCTTTGGTGAAGATAGACCGCGATATTAACTGCTTCTCACCAGAACTGAATGGGGGCTTGGGAATCGATCATCATCACTTGGGCTTTCTCAGTGAATGTTGAGATCATTCATTTGGCAACACCATTCTTATGATGAGCATATGGAGGGCATGGCTCGTATGCGGTACTGTGGGCTGCGAGGACAAATTGGAAGGTCTCATTGGCGTACTCTCCGCGTCCATTATCGCACCGGAATCGTTTGATTTGATAGCCCTGGCCCATCGCATCAATTCGGGCATAGAATGACTGTTATGCGGAGGTGCAGGTCTCGGCTTGCTTATTTGGGAGCAGCCATACAGACGTGTACCGCATGTAGCCGTTGATGAAAAGTATATAGTACCGATTGTTTCTGAAGGTCGGTATAAAGAAGGGACTGCATTCATTTGAGTGTACGAGTTCAAAAGACTTTGTTGTGTGTTTGACTGGCACTCTGATGAACCTTTGAATGTGCTGTGCTTGGATGCAGAGTGTGCACATAGAATCATCGTGTGTATATCCGCCAATGAGAGACTTCATTGCGGTAAGGTTCATATGAGCTTGTCGTCAGGGCCATAGCCTTGACTCTGAAATTGTAAGACACTTTTGGGTAGACTTAGTTATGGTTTCTCTCTTTCTCTTTCTTCCTGCCTCGGTAGTCATCAATAGAAGTGCGGTCACATGGCTTAAAATATAAATGCCATTAATTAGTTTTACGGCGAGGGGGCAGGAACATGGCGGAGTTATGGAGCATTGTTTGTTCTTAAATATTGTTGTAGGCCCGCCCCAATCCAATTTGTTGATCGATAGCAGGGAAAGTCGAAAAGTAGGAGTATGGAGGGCTTCATCTTGGTCGCTCTGTATGACAATCAAGCCGTAGTTCGTTGCGATAACCCAGTTATTGCCTCCAAGTTCGATTACTATAAGAAGGGAGAGCTTTTGGAATATTGTGAAGTTGCTGTGGTCATTGCACATGTGGTGAGACGCACTGGAGTCAATGACCCACTTCGGAGCGGCAGCGGCGGCAGTGAGGGCATGAGCAGTCCATCAAAGGAGCTCATGGTCTCCGGCTGTAGCGAGAGCTGCTGCAGTGATAGCTTCCTTGGTCCTCCACCACTCTTTCACACCTATGTAGGAGACACAATCGACTGTGACATGGCCTGGAAGCCTGCACAGGGAGCAAATGTGCTCGTCCTTTTCTCGGCTGATATCTCCCTCCTGAGCCTGTTTCCGTTTTCTGCATGCATTGGTGGTATGACTGTCAATTTTGCAATAGGTGCACTTACTCTCATGGCTGTTTCCTGTTCCACTGCTTCTACCGCATCCACCGCGTCCACGGCCTCGGCCTCAGACACGGTAGCTCCCATGTTGGGTGGGAAGGGCAGCCCACATGAATGTATCTCCAAGTTTATTGGTAAGACCAAATATGGTTTCTTCTTCTAGTAGATCATACATGGCTTCTTCGGCTGTAGGTAAGGGTCGTCTATGCTTTGGGACTATTAATATCATCACATATTGTGATGGCAATGATATGAATATTCTTGTGCAGAAATGGTAATCGGTGATTGACTCGTCTGTATTGTCTAGCTGTGTATGGTAGTTGCTATGCTTAGTGAAGTATGCTTCAAGCGGTTTGGTTTGCTGAGGTCGGCAAGAACAGAAATAGCAGAGGATATCCTGTCTGCCAATGTACGATCTGGCAGAGTCCAGACTGGTTTCTGGTATGTTACACATCTCGTGAGGGTTTCGTATACCTTTGACGATACACCGTGCTTCTGGGGAACAGGAAAGTCTCATCATAGATGCGGCTCGGGCTTCTTTAGCCTTCCAATCATCGTAATCGATATCAAGCGGCTGTGGTTCAAGACTATCTCTGGTGACGATTCGGTATGCTATCATGACTGATAGGACAAGTATCATTTCATCTTTCCACTAACCATCGTTGCTGTGAGTGAGTTTAGAATATCACCCCACTTGGATTTATGGATGGCGGATTCAGAGGAAGGCATCGTGAGAGTGTGAAGATGGCACGGAATGGTGTTGAATTTCGGTGTGAGGGTTAGGGTTGTGAAAACTTTTTCAGATTGTGAAAAAGAATAGATGTGAATGGTAACAGTAGCAGTCTTTAGATGATAGCGGGCGCCGGGCTCATAACCTGTTGAATGATTGCTTGATTCTCTATACAATCTATGCAGATACCAATCGTCTATATACGGCTTCATATAGAGTCCGAAACTCTCCTGCTTACGTATCGTATGTAAGCCACCAACCTTACACAAGCCTCAACCTCATACAAGCCTGAATCTCATACGTGCCTCAATTTCATACAAGCCTGAACCTCATACAAGCTTGAACCACATACAAGCCTGAACCTCATACACACCTGAACCTCATACATGCCTGAACTTCATACAAGATCGGAAACAGTAGATGAAATCCATAAATGCAACAGAAATTGTTGAAATATCGATTGCTAGGGAAGCTGAATTGTTCTATCTAAGACGCCATAAGGCCATATATATATACGGTACAAATATGTACATACTAACCATCTATATCTGGAGACGGCTGAGCACTGTCAGCCCATACGAGAGCCAGCCCAGTCAGCCCGTACGTGAGCCAGCCCAGTCAGCCTGTACGAGAGCTGGCTTGTACGAGAGCCAGCCCAGTAAGCCCATATGAAGGCTGAGATATATTTATGCAACAGAAATCCACCAAAAAATCAACTCAAAATTTGTTAAATCTTCCCAAGCTTCCCACATTTGATTCTCTACAACCTACAGTTTCTCTCCACAAAGTATAGAACCAATTGCCTGTTTCATTCTCTGAGCCCGATCCATAACTCCAATTCAAAACATTAATCTCTTTCTTACTTACTCCATGATGGTACAGCTAGTAGCAAATACCAATGCTTATGCAAAGCAGCAGCTTCTTGGACCACAGAAGGAGTGGTAGTATAGATTTACTGGTACTGAGAATGAGAAAGCATCCAGACAACAAGAGTACAAATGCCAGTAGAACAAATTCCGCATTTCTGCCAGCAGAATACCAGACAGAGCTTGATACACCCGTTATTGTTAATGCCAACAACTAGCACAAGGTGGGTGTAGATATAGCAGACCCGTACCAACCAAATTTTGATACACAACTCATTTCCAGGTGCAATTGGTGCCCACTTTTCTACTGGATTTTAGAGACAACACTTATTAACAGCCTCATAATCTATCGAAACCTTCCAGCAAGCAAGGACAGCCCTGTAGAGCACTTTGACTTCCATCTCTCTATTGTGCATGATCTCCTGCAGACTGGAAGTCCATCAACGATGAAAAGTTCTCCGCTCGATATAGCGTCACACAAAATCACTCGTCCAGCATCGGCATCACATGTTAAACTTAGGAGTTCTAGAGTTGTTTTGTCTTATTGTCTATATACGTGGAGAATGACTTCTCTTATATACTATGGTAAGTACGGTGTCATGATGTCAGGCTGAGGCCTGCAGGCATCCCATCAGGCCGAGGCATGGACATACGCCACCATAAGACCATCCAGAGATGGCCGCACCGTCATGATAGATGACACCAACGACCGCACCGTCATAGCCGAAGACGCCAACGACTGCACCGTCATGGCAGATGACGTCGGCTAACTAGCATATTGCAACACTTCCCCCTCGTGCTACAGTCCATGAAGCAAGAAAAAATAAAATACAAGTGAATGAGCGAGCATACATGCGCTGCAAACGATTCCCATAGTAGCCTACTTAAAACCCTGCGAAATTTTCAGGGAAAGAGTACCACCGTAGCCTGAGGATGGCCATCCATAAATACAAAGAAATCCATCGCTTCCAACCTTAAATCGACCTTAAAAATGTCCTCTTCCATTTAGTCATAGCACCACTATAACCGTGCATTTATCGACTACCATAATCCCATTGCATTTGTAAACTTTTGGTGTTTCTCTTTGGCTAGAGCTTTGGTGAATATGTCTGCCACATTTTCGTCCGTATGGATGTAGGAGTAGCCGATTATCTTGCGATTGTGGAGATCTCGACTGTTGTGGTAGCAAACGTCGATATGCTTCGTCCGAGATGTGATGATTCCAGAAGTGATGTGAGCGAGAGCGCCCTGGTTGTCGCAGTGAATCGGTAACGATGAAGTTGCTGTGTCTGTATTGCCATGGATATCATTCTGGAGTTGGAGCAACCATTTGGCTTCTCTGGAGGCCCCCGAACACGCGATGTATTCGGCTTCGAGAGTTGACATGGCAATTAGATCTCGTTTTCGAGATTGCCAAGAGATGGCACCGTGGCTTGTAAGGAAAATATGCCCGCCTTGAGATTCACGGTCTGCACTATCGTTGGCCCAATCAGAGACTGTATATCCAGTGACTTGATCTTCGTTACCGTTAAAGTGTAGTTGAAAGTTGGCGGTGTTTTCGAGATATCGGAGGACTCTCTTTGCAGCGGTCATATGGCTGGTGAATGGGCGAGAGTTGTATCGGCAAAGAGCGGCGACTGCACACGAAATGTCGGGTCGAGTTACAACAGCTGCATACATTAGTGATCCGACGATTGCTTCATATTCTTTGATGTCTTCCAGCTCTTTCTCCCCCCGATCCTCGGCCAAATCCAGCTTCACATTAGGATCCATTGGAGTCATTGCACCGTGAGCACTCTGCATGTCGAATCGCTTTAGTATGGTGTTTATAAAGGCTTTCTGCCCAAGACTCGTGCTGGTGCCGTCACGGTGTATTTCGATGCCTAGGAATTGACGCGCTGGGCCGAGGTCTGTTATCTGGTATTTCTCTGAGATCTTTGCATTCACCTCAATCGCGGCTTTGAATCACGCTTCCGTGCGCAAATACAGCATCGAGATGTCGTCGACATTGAGAAGTAAAAAGATACCGTCGCCGCGGATATAAAGGTTAGGGTCAGCAAGTGATTGTACAAATCCAAGAGAGAGCAGAAAAGCATTGATATCTTGATGCCATAGTCGCGGTGCCTGCTTGAGGCCATAGAGTGCATTCTGTAGTCTGACGACGATTGTTGGTGCGTGGGTGCCTTTTTCCCAGCCTTCGGGCAGTGTGATGTAGATGCTATCGTCGTCCACTTCTGGGTTGAGAAATGCAGTGACTACATGCAAATGATTGATACTCCATCCATATCTCCCGACTCGAGAGATGAGATATCGTAAAGTAGTTAGCTTGCCAACTGGAGCATAAGTCTCACCGAAATCAGTCTGTTCATAGCCTTTAATTACTATGCGCGCATTGTATCGTACTGATCCGTCCGGATTGTGTTTCGTTTAAAAGACCCACTTGGAGCCAATCGGCTTCGTTTGCAATTGCCTTGCTTCTCGAGAGCTTATCGTAGTGAAAGTGTTGTTAAGCAGGATGGACGTCGATTCCTCATCCATGGCCTGTCGCCAGTTATCTCGTTCAGGACTTTCCATAGCTTCAGCGTATGTGAATGGATCCCCATTGATCGATGTCGATGCTAGCGCCTTTGCCATGTTAAGTAATGCATTCGCTGAGATCTTGACTTGACTTCTCGTAACACGACTGGTGGTCGGTTGAGACTGCTTTTGATTTGACGTCTTGGTCATGACCGCTGCTTGGCGGTTCGCAGTTTGTGCAATTCGACGGAGATGTCGATTGTCGGTAACGGTTTCTCTCGACTGTTGGAGAAAGTCTGCATCCTCGTCAGGAGCGTCATGATGACTCGTATTTGAGCTCGAACCTGTTCGTGCAGGGAGCTTTCGACGCTGAGAATCATCGGAGTTTCAAACAGTACAGCCATGAGCACCGCTTTCGCGGCCTTCATCCGTTCCACTGACGTCATTTACCGATTGGCCATGAAGAACGCCATCTCCACCCGCTTCGGCATTCTGTGTTCGGAGCAGGCTATCTCCATTGTCCAATTCTTCGACATATTCCGGTTCTTGAGGGAGCTCAAAATGTCATGTTCGTTTCCTTGAAGGCATGAAATGTCAGCGTTGCGATCCTCGTCAAAGATGACTTCCGACTGTGCTTTGACTGCCTTGAATTCAGGGTCCCATATTCTCCAGACAGTAGTCGAATTATGTGTGTAGCCGACCATCATACAGGGCTTGGATTCCGCACTGAATTTGCCTTGGCGCTGTGATTCGGGAATGAGTCTGCTGACATAGCATCCGAATCGTGGTAAGTGTTGTAAAGGGGCCTTGTATGATATCTTGTTTCGTCATCATCGTGGGTAGGCTTGCCAAATGCATGCAGCATTTCGTATGGCGTTTCGTATGGTGCTTTGTAACCCTCACGGTCGTCTCGCTTCGTTAAGCCTTCGTTTGGCGATCTTTGATGGAGGTAGACTGCTGTGTTAACTGCTTCTCCCCACAATCGATGGGTGCTTGAGAGTCTATTATCATTGGGCGGGCTTTCTCTGTGATCGTCTGGATTATTCGCTCGGCGACACCATTCGTATGGTGAACATATGGAGGACATGGTTTGTATGTAATGCCGCGCGCTGCGAGGACCAATCGGAATGTCTTGTTGTCATATTCTCCACGGCCATTATCGAATCGGAATCGCTTGATTTCGTAGCCCATGGCGTCGACACGGGCCTGGAATGACTGATACGCGGCTGGGCAAGGCTCTGCTTTCTTGTTTGGAATCACCTAAACGGAGTTATAGCGCGTGTAATCGTCGATGCATAATATATAATATTTGTGGCCTCCAGACGATGGAGTAGCGAAGGGACCACAGACGTCGGAGTGAACCAGTTCAAATGGCTTCGTTGCCGCCGGACCTTGACTTTAACGAAGTTTTGCTTATGTTTAGCTTGGACTCATGTTGTGCACATTGATTCGTCGTGAGTGTATCCATCGATCATTGATTGCATCGCCGTTGGATGCATGTGGGCCAGGCATCAGTGCCATATCCTTGATTCTGCGACGGTGAGAGGTTTCCGGGTGGACTTGGAGGTGGCTTGGCGAGTATGGCGGAGGAGGCGACTTCTTGAGCGATTTCTCTCATTCTCTTCCTCTTTCTCTCTTTCTTGGAGTTGATATCGTGAGTGCTGCTGCCGTGAGCGCACTTGCTAGAGGTATGATGTAAATGCCTCCGACACGATTTCCAGTGATAATTGATGGCGATGTCGATGTCGATATTGATATAGAGCATTTACCATTTCCAAAAGTGGCCATATATCCAGCCGTGTCTAATTGCGTAATGGAGAGGAGAGAGAGTCGAAACGTAGGAGTGTAGAGGGCATCGACTAGGTAGCCCTGGACTATGACAGACCCGTGCTGGGTTGCCGTTACTGTGTTGTTATCTCCAAGTTCGATGAGTATTGGAGAAGGAAGTTTCTTAAATGTTTTGAAGCTGGTGCAGTCATTGCACATATAATGAGAGGCTCCCGAATCAATGACCCACACCGTTGGAGCGGTGGCTGCGGTAAGTGCAGATGCGGATGTACGATCGGCTAGTCAATGGAGGTCACGATCTCCAGCAGTTGCAAGAGATGCCGTAGCAGTCACCTGAGTTTTATTTACTTTAGTGCGCTGTTCCTGTGCGTGCTTGTAGTGAACACAATTAGCCCTGAAGTGTCCAGGAACACCGCATTGGAAGCATGTCTGCTCATCGTTTCCTTTTCCTTTTCCTTGTACGGAGTTGCCGTTTCCACTTTGAGCAGATTTTCTCTTTCTGCAGTCTTCCGTTGTGTGGCTGTCTAATTTGCAGTGGGTGCATTGGTATTTGTGATAGTCTCCTCGTCCTCCACGTCCGTATCCTCCACGTCCGTATCCTCCACGGCCACGGCCACGGCCACGACCGCGATATCCGCCGTGGGTATAGAGGGCCAAACCCGTAGCTGCATCGCCGATTTCCTTTGCAAGAGTAGTCCGTTCGGCATATTCTTCGAGAGCAGTCATGACCTCCTGAGCTGTGGGAGCTGGGATCTGTCGTTCGAGGATTTGGATGGTCGTTTCGTATTCGTGTGTCAGGGTGGTAAAGATATGAGTTTTCATGCTTTCTTCGGATATTTGTTGGGTGGTGCCAATCAATTTCTTGCGAAAGGCGATCAGTCTAGTGAAGTTCTGGGTTATATGTTCCTCGGTTAAGGGCCGAGATGCCGCAAATCTTCGTAGGATCTGTGTTCGTCCGACTGGTGTTGCTACATTGTCAAATCGATTCTGAAGGGATTCCCACATTTCGACTGGATCATCAACGTTGTCAATAATGGGGAGAAGGTCATGGGAACATCCAGTATAGATGAGGGCCATCGCTTCATTGGCTCTCTCATGCCAATTTTGTTGCAGAGGGCGGAGAGCAACTGCTTGTCCGAGCGGGAGTCGTTCGATTCCGGTGACAATGTCATAGGCTTTCTTTGTAATGAGGATGCGGCGCATTTTCTGCTTCCAGATAGGATAATTATTGTGAGTCAATTGTGCAATGAACCCTTGGTCTGTTTTAAAATTGGTGGTCATTGTGACGGCGGTGGAGTTGCGATGGTGTCGAGTTTTAGCTGTGTTGATGCGGGTGTTGCTGTGGCAACAAGGAGGAGCAGGGATGGTTGTCGGAAGGTTAGGGTTGTTGAGGCTCTTTGTAGATATAAATAGATAAAGTAGCGGAACTTAGATAAAGTAGTAGATGGTAGCGTCTGCCGGGCTCATAACCTGTTAAACTTAAGAGTTCTAGAGTTGTTTTGTCTTATTGTCTATATATGTGGAGAATGACTTCTCTTATATACTATGGTAAGTACGGTATCATGATGTCAGGCCGATGCCTGCAGGTATGCCATCAGGCCGAGGCATGGACATACGCCACCATAAGTCCATCCAGAGATGGCCGCACCGTCATGATAGATGACACCAACGACCGCACCGTCATAGCAGAAGACACCAACGATCGCACCATCATGGCAGATGACGTCGGCTAACTAGCATATTGCAACATCACAATTGTTAGAATTGTAGATGATTGTAGTTGCTTGCTTCATTCATAGGCGTACTCTATCTACGCCTTTATTCATGTACATGGAAGCTACTCTTTTCTACACATGTTCCCACACACATTCCCATGCCTTACGATCCATCTTCAGCCCTTCAGCTTGTATGCCCTATACGGTTCAGCTCCTCCTGGTTTCTCATCTCAGAGTCATCTCATCGTAATCCTCTAATCTACTAATACGAGATTACGGTCATCTCTATATTTAACAACAATCTTCTCAGTCCCCAATGCCTACTAGGCTGACTACCAAGCACACCCCCCTTCCCCTCTGCCGAAAGATCCCAGGAATGCATTCCCCACTTTGGATGGAGAGTAGAATAGACTGTTTCCTTTGCAGGTGGAAAAGAAGTCAGGGTGGTAATGGAGAATGCATGAAAACCACTATAAAGTGTGAGGACTGCAATGAGGCTTTGTGTTTCACACCCAAACGAATTTTTTTTTATGAATTTCACCATGTATAGAGTATTTGTATTTATTCTGGGAGCATTTGGCTAGGTTGTGGTTGTGTGAAGTGTATTTTAAAAGCAGGCCCACCGATGGGCCCGAACCCGGTTACCGGCAAAGGGATACGGCACTTCTATATTCTTTTTATTTATCTAGCTATCTATCTATTGATGCAAACTCATGGTTCGCCAGGAGCTCGCTGCTCATGGTCTGCTGATGGCACTGCTCACGCTCCAACTGGGTATAGCGCTTTCAGACATGCATTGGCTGGAGACGGCACAGGGATGCTCTTGTAGATGGGAGCCTCCTCGCGGAAGCGCTCACACAAACTTGTTGGAAGCCCAAAGGCACGCGAAGAGGCACAATGGGCAGGAGTGAGGGCGTGGATGGAAGAGAGAGCAGAAGTGGGATGCCCGCTATGAAGACAACGTGGTATGGGGGGCGAGCATCACAAACATGGTTGCGAAGGTCATGAAAGGAGCAGCATCAGGCCGGGAAGCGAAAGAAAAAGCGAGAGAGAAAAGAGAGACGAGACGGCAAGGTTGGACGGCGGGGGTCTAGAGGCCTTGCAATATGTAGATACGACGCAGAAAGGAGAATCAGAGGAGCTCCGACAGCTGCAGCAGCAACCCAAGCCCAGACCGCAGCCCAAGCTGCAGCCCAAACCGCAGCACAAACCCAAACCAAAGCCGACGCCAGCACCCACACCGGCTAGACGGTGGGAGACGGTCCCACCCCGAACCCAGAGTCAGAAGGTGCCAGTGGGCAAGACCACCGCGCCAGGCCCAGCCCCGACGGCTGGATCGAGTATGGCAGAGAGACGCCTGATATTAAGGAGAGACGAGAGTGTACCGTTCCCCAACAAGATGGACCAGGATGTTGCGTCAGCGATCAACAGAGCGCTCTTCCACCAGATGGCACCAGCCCACATTCGGATCATGAACACGAAAAGAAACGGCAGGAGGGCTATTACGGCGACCACCACCAGAACGCAACAGCGGCGATGGCACTTTTGTACCGCGATGTCATCATCACTGCGGCGCGGACGGTCGACAAGGGAGTCATCGACGTTGAAGGAAACGAGTCTTGGGAGACGGTAAAGATCCATGCAGTACCACTCGTAAGGTACATGGGCAAGGGCACGGAGGGCCTGCAAACGATGCGCTATGAAATCCATGCCGAGAACAAGGGAGTAGCGATCCACGACCAGGTGCAGCGCTGGCGAACCCCCGCACCATCAGGGAGAGGAGACAGAGGGGGGAGATCTCCGCATCGTCGGTTGTCTTTGTGGTGAAGGGGAGCAAGGTGGCGCACAGACTAGTCAAGGAAGGCATCAAGGCGGCGGGAGTGTGGTACCGAATTGAACCATTCACTAATGCAGGCCCAGAAAGCAGGTGCGAGCGTAACTGTTGTACCGAACCTTTTCTCATGACTGTCTAACTCTAAATTTAAATGACACGTGTACAAGAACTTAAATACCAGCGGCTCTACGTTCAAACCTAACCCAAACCACGTGATGACGAACTTAACAAACCGCTCTAACAGTAACGTCGTGGGGTGTACTGCAAAGCAGGGCTCTCTCTGCGGCTACACACAAGAGAAGTACCCCAACTGCAAATGAAGTCACATCGCATTTAGCAGCAGGTGCACGAAAAAGGCGGAAGCCACGAGAGACGGGAGAGCAGGAGAAGAGAACCAGCAGGACGGGCCACGGAGGTCATGGAAGCAGCTACAGGGCGAATAGGGTAGAGCACTGTTTGATCGCTAGGGCACCGGAGGCAGGAGAAAGAGCCGGGAGCGAAGAGGAGATGGCGGATGCAGAGGAAGGGGAAGCGGAGAACGAGGACGTTACAATGGCCGAGGGCGCGACGACAACGGCAATGGAAACTCTAGCACCTACTGCAACAACGGTGACTGTTACCGCAACTACGACTGCGACGAGCACGGCGACCACCACTGAATTTGATCTGAATCTGAAACGGGAGCCGCAGTCTCCGATGATTAGAGCGATCCAGCACAATTGCGCCCACATCATACGTATAGACCATGGCCGCGCTGGAGACGGGAGTTGAACGGAAGGCGGACATGGTATGTCTGCAAGAACCACTGAGAGAAAGAGGAGGAGTCGGAATCTGTCACTCGGCGTACGAAATTAGAAAAAGGAAGAGAGTCTGGACGGCAGTGCACAAGGGGAGCGGTCTTGCAACTGACCAATGGACCGACCTGAGCAAAAATGCAGGCGACGACGTAATTGTGGTCGATATCAAGAGGTGGGGAGAGAAAATGGCGAGGATTGTAAACAATTACGATCAGAGAGTACGGGAGACAGGAGAGAGACTAATGAAGAGACTGAACTGGCAGAGAGTCATTCGGCAGGGGGGAGGTGGCACGGTGCTTGTGGAAGACTTCAACGCCCACAGTCAACGCTGGGACCCGAAATGCACATGGCGGAGGGATGCCATATACTGGGAGGAGATCATAGACGAGCATGGGCTAGAGATTGGGAACAACGACCAGCCCACTCACTACTTGTAACATCGGGAGCGTCGCTCCAGGTTTACCGGTTCAAAGTAGTTTCCTTACTCGTTTCAGGACTTGCTTCGAAGGTCGATAAGTTAGGAGCTTCGCTCAGGATGTGGAAAAAATCACTGAAGATTTTGAACGAAAAGAATAGGCTTTCCAAATGCGTATATTGTTGAGGCTTGTTCTCCTCGCTGAGAAGGTTGATGCCTTTCTACCCTCGACAAACCCAAGGCCTTATACCTTCGTCTTCGCTCGAACAAATACTTCTATCTACGCTTTTCTCTAGAGCTCCAGCACCTTAACCACTTTCGAACTACGTTCAAACCAATGCCCTTTCCTTTGCAACTGCCGCGGCCCTCTATCTCCCGATCCTCTATAGTCTTCATCGTCATTAGATTATAATCAGAGCATCGGTACCCTTTATGACATCAACCCCGCGGTTCTCTCGTCTGGACCAGTGGTATCCTTTGGATCTGATGACCTCCAGACGAATAGGCCTCTTTCGATAGAGAGTAGCTTCGCAGTTCAGGGTTGGCAAATATTCTTAGGCCTCCGACTGTCGCCAGCTTCTTGGCTGGCGCTATTCCGCTGTGTGCCGGCTGTCCGTTTGTTATCGGCGAGTCGTCAGCTTCTTGGCCGATGCCATTCAGCTCTTTGTTGGCTGTCCGTTTCTTATCGGTGAACCAGAGCAGAAGCAACCGAGACCATTAACTAGCTTTCGTTGTTTATTAGAGGTGTGGGTGCTCGTTTGGTGGCCATCCGACAAGATTGGCTCTGTCATCTGAGACCAGTGATAGCCAATGACATCCTAATCTGGAGAACCGCGAGTGATCGTACATGACACCGCTGCGAATTTGTTATGGGTAATGTTCTAGTCAGTTCACGGGGGATGTCAGTCCGCGGAGTGACTAGTCAACCCGCGGAGTTACTGGGCTCTTTGAACTGACTAGTCAGCTGATGGAGCCTACAGACTCTGTGGGCTGACTAGTTACTTCACGGAGAATTCTACCACAAAACCACTCCACGAGCTGACATGTCAGGTTGCGGAGTGTACAAAAATGCGGTACATGCGGAGTGCCTCGCACGCAGAGTGTACATGAATGCCTTACTCACATATTTTCACATGCATGTACGGGCATTCATGCGTACTCAATCAACGTACATTGCGAACTCGACCGTACTTTAAAAGTTCTTGAAAGTACCACATGATTTCAGACTTTCGGCTGCTTTCCATAAACTTTCGCTGCGAGTGCTCTTTCGCACCCTGTCAGGATTGGACATTTTCAATTCGGTGGCCCATTCGCTGGAGAGCTCATTGCTGCAGAACATATTTCGCACTCAATTCAACTGGTATTTTGAAGCAGTCCTGTGCAGTGATGTAGCTAGTCTTTTGTACCCTCCGGCAGCGACTTTCACCACTCTTTCAAGTATCGAGAGGATACCCTGGGCCACGTATAAAAAGCATCTTCAACTAAGCAGTATATGGTTAAATGGCAAAAAAGGGATTTCTCGAGAATTAACTAACTTAGTGGATTTATAGTTCTTATTTACAAATCATGACGTCGATAGACTTTTAGACGAAGTTTATATTGAGAGCAAATCAGAGGGGAAAAACTGATAGAGCAGTTTGTTAAGTTCGTCATCACGTGGTTTGGGTTAGGTTCGAGCACGGTGCCGCTTGCACTTTAAGTTCAGCATACGTGTCATTTTAGACTTAGACAGTCGAGAGAGAAAGTTCGGTACAACAAAAACGAATGTACTGAATTGTCTACCGTACAAAGAGAAGAGAAAGTAGCTGGCTTATATACGAAGGAAAAGCACACCTAACCCAGAGACCCGAGTGCTATCTCAGGTAGAGCTGTAGAGCTTGGCTTCGTTGAGTTCACATCCGGAACTTGCCACTTGGTCGAAATAACTCCACCACTGACACCAGATCTCTATACTTAGCACCTCCGGTAATCACAGGAACTCCTTCGGCCGAACTTCTATCAACAGTTTATTCCCACGACTAACTCTGTGAGCAAATCCGGCACTCACACCTGCGGTCTCAGTCTGAGAATCTCATGATGTCCACTGGCCATAGTGTTGAGGATTCAAGTCGATGGTACTGGGTTCATGGCGATACTTGGACTTATAGGGAGAGCAGATCTCCTGATCAGATTTGACAGACGAATCTGTAGATTGATTTTCACGGTAATTGGCACAGTGGAAATGCGAGTGTGAGTGCAAGTGCGAGCATGAGTACGAGTGTTGATTGCGAACATGCGTATATAGTGATAATTGACAGGCTACTATATCTTCATGAACATGGTGGTGACACTGACTCGGCGATGACCTGATAGTAGTTAGTAGTACCACCACACCTGGACTTGAAGTTGAGCTCATATATTGAGTTAAGTCCGCACGGAATGTCTGTTGGCCAGAGCTTTCGACGCTGACCAGAGCTTCCACTGGCCAGAGCTGCACCGCTGGCCAAAGCTTGAGCTTCGGATGCGGGCTAGAACATGAGCTTCGATCACAGAGCAGAGCTTCTTGCTGCCGGCCGAACCTTGAGTTTACCGCGCCGGATAACCTTGAGTATAGTGCTGCCGCCTCATCTGCAAGAAAGCATGAAGTATATCTGCGTGAAATGAAATACGCAGCGAAAGCTGGTGGAAAGCATGAAAGTTTGCCGTGCTTTCAAAGTTGGGCCGTCTAACACCTTCTGGATTCGCTTTTGCACCTGTGAAAGCCTAAAAGAGCCTGTAAGCAACTTGTACTATTTTGTGATATGAAATGCTGATCAATCAATGGGATTCGGCCATGTGAACGCAATGAAGTTAGAATGAAATCAAGTTTATAGGACTTGGCTTCGGGTAATCGATATATAACTAGTAGTACAAGTCAGCTTGTGCATCATTCTATGAACCAGTTCGAGCCGTTGACAACACTGAAGAAGAGACGGTTTCACATGATGGCATAGAGCAGAGTATAATAATAGTTGGACCAGGATGTTGAGAGATCGTAGGGATCACAATGATGATGTACAGTGTAATGATTATATTGGATTTAGTATAATTAGCAAATATATGTATCGGTCAGTTCACGGATCCGTGAACTGACTGATGTGTTCGCAGAAGGTGGGACTCCATGGACTGACTAGTCACTCCGCGGACTGACATTCTCCGTGATCTGACTAGAACAGGTAACGTTACTGGATGAGGGACGCCAGTGAGAGCGAATGTGTTATAGACTTGATCTTGGCCAACTGACTGATTAAAAAATGGACGATTCTGGATGGAAATCACGGCATGGGGTCCAACCATGAGATCATAGAATGGGAGGTGGACGTTAAGAAGCAGGAGGAATCAGGGGGCACACAAGTCGTGGGTGGAACCTAGCTGCATATTGCAGGAGGACGAGGAGGACGCGGAAGAGCTTTGGAATGAGCTAGCAAGGGAAAGAGCATACTTGGGGGCGAAGAGCACAGGGGATGAGGTCAAGCACAAGGCCGAGTGATGCCAGGAAGCACTGAGCAAAGTACCCGACTGCAGGGTGTACGTAGTTGGGTTAGGGTTACGTTTGAGTCACGTGGGCGGCTCAGTGATGTGTACAAGTACTGTACCGGCAATTGCGGTTACAACAATTTCTTGTTCTGACAGGTAACTATTGAGAAACACACTTTGCCTGACAGATATTTGTGGGAAAACAATGCCTGCTGATAGATGCATGGGGTTAAACAAGCACGGTAGTATTTATAAGGTTCAGAGTATGTACTAGCAGTGTTCTCAACCGTCCCGTCCGACGGCCGGGGACGGCAGTGCAGTCCGAGATCTTGCCAGGACGGACGGGACGGCGCCAAGACCGTCCGTCCCGTCCTAGCATATGAATGACGGCTGGACGGCCGTTGTCTGCCGATGACGGTGTTTTCGCCGTCCGCGGCCGACATCCACCGTCCCCGACCGTCATTGGGCGGTTACAGAATACCGAGTGCTAAGCTCGCCATGTGATGTGGCACAGTGACTGCGCAGCGTTAAAGCCACATCACGTGGCGATATTAGCACTCGGCGACATGAGTATATTTAGATAATTTACAATCATGATTGATAATCGAGTCCTAATTGCACGGGACAAGGGTTACAAATAGAGGTTTTGATGAGATTATGTGTTATGTACGCTGAGAAATCAATATCCGTGAATGTCGGTAGTTGACGGCCGGGGACGGTGAAAACTCCGTCATCGGCCGTCCTAACCGTCCGTCACCGTCCTCCTCCAAAAAGACGGCATCCTGCCCTAGAACGGACGGCGTTTTGCCGTCCCGTCCCCGTCCTAGGTGAGGACGGACGGACGGGACGGTTGAGAACACTGGGTACTACAGGATCTTGCTTCAAGGTCAGGATAATTGTAATGAGTTTAATATGATTATGTTTTATGTACGCTGAGAAATCAACATCCATGGATGTCGGCGGATGACGGCCGGGGACGGCGAAAGCTCCGTTATCGGCCGTCCTAACCGTCCGTCACCGTCCTGCTCCAAAAAGACGGCGCCGTTTCCGTCCTGCCCTGGGACAGACGGCGCTTCGCCGTCCCGTCCCCGTCCTAGGTCAGGACGGACGGACGGGACGGTTGAGAACACTGTGTACTAGCAAAGGAGGCGGCATCGGCGCCTTATGTGGCGTTCGAACCAGTGACACTTCGTAATACTTGCCACAAAGGGAGAGGGTGAGAGAGGAATAACACTGTCTGGATAGGCTGACTGGCTGCTTATTGGACACAATCTGAACATGCTGGTTTTCGGCTGGCTGGATGGGATCGGGATGGACTGGCTCTTGGTTGGCTGGACACGATCTCCATGTGCTGGTTTTCCACTGGCTAGACGTGATCGGGATAGATTCACTCTTGGCTAACTGGAGATGATCTCAACGGGCCGACTCCCGGCTTGCTGGGCACAATCGAAGCGGGCTAGCTGTCGGTTGGCTGGACCCAATATGGATGCATTAGCTCACATCTGGCTGGAGACGATCGAGACTGACCCACTGGCGGCTGCCTGGAGAGGATCTGGATGCGCTGGCTACATACGATCTAGACCGATTAGCTCTCGACTGGCTAGCACAACCTGGGCGGACTAATTGGAGGTTGGCTGGACACGATCCAGACGGACTGGCAGAAGGCTAGCTCGATATGAGCTCAACGAACTGGCTGAAGGCTGTGGACACGAACTCAACGAAGTGGCTGAATGCTGGCTGCACACGATCTAAACAAACTGACTGGAGGCCGGCTGGACATGATCTGAATGGATTGGCTGGAAACTGATTGGACACGATCTCGACAGGCTGGCTGGAAGCAATCTGGACGCATTGACTCTCGGCTGGCTGGACACGATCTGGACGGACTGGCTGGACATGATCTCAACGGGCTGGATGGGTGCTGGACATGGACATACTAAGTGCTTATGGTGTTGAGTATGTAAACCGAAAACCGATGGTCGGGGGAGAATATAACCCGATGGAAACAGAAAGAAGATGGATAGTATGATTCAAGAGTTTGAGTAGGTTGTTGATCGTACGAAGATGTCTGGTTGTGACCGAGCGACGCTGGGTAGGACAGGCGGTTATGATGGAGCAAAGTTGTGTTGGAGCTGTCAGCTGTGGATTGAATGAAGCAGGCTGGTGGTGCGGGGTAGATACTGACAGCTGTTGATCGAGCAATAATGGATGGTGGTAATGATGCGAAGCTGGGTAGGAGCTGGCGGCTGTTGATGGAGCGAAGCTGGTTGGTGGTGATTGAGAGAAGCTTAGTAGGAGCTGGCGGCTGTTGATTGAACAAAGATAGCTAGTGGTGATCGAGCGAAGTTGGGTAGGACTTGGGGGCTGGTGATTGAGCGAGGCTAGTTAGGAGATGGTGGATGTTGATTGAGCGAAGCTGGTTGGTGGTGATTGAGCAAAGCTAGGTAGGAGCTGGCAGCTGTTGATTGAGCAAAGATAGTAAGTGGTGATTGAGCGAAGCTGGGTAGGAGCTGGCGGCTGTTGATTGAGCGAAGCTGGGTGGTGGTGATTGAACAAAATGGGCTGGTGGTGATTGAGCGAAGCTGGGTAGCAGCTGGCGGCTGTTGATTGAACGAAACTGGCTGGTGGTGATTTAGTGAAGCTAGGTAGCAGCTGGTGGCTGTTGATTGAGCGAAGCTGGCTGGTGGTGATTGAACAACGCTGGCTGGTGGTAATCAAGCTATGATGGGTAAGAGCTGGCAAGTTGAGATGGTGGTGATTGAGCGAAGCTTGGTATGAGATGGTGGCCTTTGATCAAGTGATGCATGCTGGTGGTGATCTGACGAACCTAACTGGTCTTCGAAATCAGGTATGGGGACTGTTGCGCCAAAACGTTTAGATCGCGAATGCAATCCCTGAGCATTGACTTCCGACTCCAAAGCGACGAAACCGTGGATGAAAGCTGAAGCGAATTGCATAGAATAGGCCATTTTATAAATTGAATATGTAAGCTAAAACGAAATTTAATACAGCAGAGTAGATGTTGCGCGAAAAGAAAACGTACGAGAGAGGAATGCCACGCTTGATAACTCAAGAATTGTGAAGTAATGGCAAGACGACAGAGGTGACCATCAACGTCAACAGAGAGCATATGTAGTGCGGAAGCAAGATCGGAAAGGTCACGAAACATGTCAATGAGTGGAATGATTTGACGATCGAACAATGCAACACACAACGTATGATGGTATTGAAACTCCGTAGGAGCGACGTTGGAAGGCGAATCATTTTTCTTCCATCCATGTCTTGGCTAGCTGTGGTGAGTGAAATGATTCGACGATCGAACAGAACATACGATGGTGACTCCGTCGGAGCGGCGTCATCCATGTCTTGGCTAGCTGTGTCGAGTGAAATGATTTGACCATCGAACAGAACGTACGATGGAAACTGCGTAGGAGCGACGTCAAACATAACTTGGCTAGCTGCAGCAAGTGAAATAATTGCACGATCGAATAGAACATACGATGGTTACTATGTAGGACCGGCGTCATCCATGTCTTGGCTATCTGCGGTGAGTGAAATGATTGGACCATCGAACAGAAAGTACGATAGTGACTCCGTAGGAGCGATGTCATCCATGACTTGGCTAGCTGCAGCGAGTGAAATGATTCTACAATCGAACAGAATGAATGATCTCGGCTGCCTGGATGCAATCACGCAGAGCTGGCTCACGGCTGGCTGGAGATGATCGAGCTGGGCTGGCTATCTGTCAGCTGGAGATAATCGAGCTGGGCTGGCTCTCGGATGGCTGGATGCGATGGAGCAGGGTGTAAGGGCGAGTACGTTTGAGTATGGCCCCATACTCGGTAGTAAGAGTAGATAAGGTTGCACACGAGAATAAGTGATAAAGTAGAGTAGTCATTAAGTATGGTAGTAAGATAATCGCTGGAATGCAATTCGCACTCCCGCGCAGTGACTATATCCTGGGCACTTACCCGGCTATCGGCCGGCTGCCGTTACATCATCCCCCTCTCTAGCCGCAGACCCCCTGGGCTGCCATCAGTTACCCGTACATGAGAAGAGAAGGAAAGAAAGTAAAGATCCAGACTCGTACGCCATCGTACGGCCTCATAAATTCCGCTACCGATCGGTACCACTCCAAGGTGACCTTTCGGTGGATCCGGCGCACAGGGAAACTCCACCGCCGGTGGTAGGTGGTAAAAACCCATGCCAACGCCATTTGTACCGGGCCGAGATCCAAGAAGAGAAAGAAAAGAAGTAAAGAGAAGAGAAGGAAACCTCCAAATTGAGCCTGATTCCTCCAAGCCCACATCTCTGAATCCAAGGCCATTCCAGCAGCAGGCCTCGTTCTAAGCCCACTCCTTCAGCAGGCTTCCAAGTCCAACCTTCAGGTCGATGGTTCCGAATAACCAAGTGGTCTTCCAGTTTCTCCGAATTCAAGCAATTGATCGCATAGATCCAAGCCGGCTCGGTGGAGCTCGAATCGGTAAGTGTCATTGGCTTCCGCCATTGATTCGTCGTTATAGATTGCGTTATTGATGCACTTGCGATCAGGAATCCGCTGGCCTCCCAGGAGTGCTCACACGGTTTTATTCCCCAGCACTGAAATCCGGCTGGCCTCCATGGAGAGCGCAGACGGCCGATTCCCTTGCACTCGAATCCGCTGGCCTCCTTTGAGAGCTCAGGCGATATTCGCTGGCGGCTGTTGATGCTTGCAAAGAGCTTCTGACTAATTGACTTATTCGAAGGCGGCTCCTGGCCGTCGATTGTCTGCCGACTATTCTCATTCGTATACAATTTCTCTCGTTCTCGAGGGTGGCTATCGTGGCCGGTAATGCATCTCTGTTGCAGTCAACTAGCATAATTACACGATGAACTTATCTTGATCATAGCTACTGCTCTTGAAAGCTTTCAAATTCGTATGATTTCTATCTAAGCACACGGCAGGCCTCATCGGTGATAGCCCCCGCACTCGGCATTGGTCATATGGGTCTTATAAATTGGCTCCAGATTGACTCTTATATCGGTTATCCGGATTCGACTTTCCGTTGTCATTCGGCCTCGTCCAGAATCGGCTCGTAAATTGGCATGCTCAACGAACCTGGCCAGTTCCGGTGAATCGACGTCCTTTCGGCATGGCAGGTAGATCGCCATCTTCGTTAGCCGATCGACAATGACTAAGATTCCCGTGGAATCGGATGCTGTTGATTCCGGCAAGTTGGTGACAAAATCCATCGTGACGCCTTGCCAGGGTCCTGTCGGGGGTGCCAAGGGCATCATTGTGCCATGTCGAGCGTGCCGTGGGGTCTTGACGCGGTGGCAAACTTCGCAGCCACTGACGTACCTCCTTATGTGCGTGTCCATCACGGGCGGGCCAATAGAAGTCCCTAGAAACTAGTTCAGTGATCTTAAGAGCTCCGAAGTGACCTGATTCGGGATTGTCATGAAAGAGACTTATCACTCTAGCACGAAGTGTTTGATCTGCAGGAACATATATCCTCCCTTCGTAAGTCAGAGCTCCAGCGACGACCTTCCATTGGTTCTCGTCTTCGGGGGTGTTTGACATGGGTGAGTCGACTATCTTCGCATTCACATCGATTGCCAATGTGTCGGAAGACAAGGCCTTCTGAATCGCCGGTAGGACATCATCGTACGGTTCAACTAAAATAGTGGTGACATCTTAAATCTAGCCCGATGCGGTTAATCACCACTATCGGCGGCGATGTCAATTGATTATCATCATGACTTTGTTGAGTGCTCTCGGCCATTCATATGCTCCACTCGCAGAAGGTATCATTCGTTGATATATCTAATTCGTAAGCATTCCGTACAAGGTCATAGTTACCAAGAAATTCGGAGCGTTTGCGTTCTCGGCTCGGGAGACTCTATCGCGGTAGTCTCATACGTCCATTATGGAGTTCAGTCGGTTCACATTCCGCGCAGTTTGACATCTCGACTGCTGGTTTGGCTGGCTCTTGGCCGCTAGTATTGGGTGCGGTTGAACTTGATTCCATTGACTTCCTGGTGCACTTGACATCTGCAGCATGATTGGTGCGTTGCGGTGGTGGTGAGTCGTTCTAGCACTTCCGGTGCGGAATTCATTTGCAGTAGTGTTTTCTCGGTTTCCGGAACGGTCATCCCCCTCTTTTTGAGGTCGGTGCTCCGTCGACGACTTGTCATCATACCGGTGTGTAAGGTGTCGACTCTGATCAATTGCCATCCATTTTCTGATTGATAAGACGGTTTCGATTGCCATCGTGGCTTCGTGCTTTTGTGTCTGCATTCGATTGCGAATCATGCAGGATCACTCATAAAGTAAGTGTTTCTTATGTTAAACTTAGAAGTTCTAGAGTTGTCTTGTCTTATTGTCTATATATGTGGAGAATGACTTCTCTTATATACTACGGTAAGTACGGTGTCATGATGTCAGGCCGAGGCCTGCAGGAATACCATCAGGCCGAGGCATGGACATACGCCACCGTAAGTCCATCAAGAGATGGCCGCACTGTCATGATAGATGACACCAACAACCGCACCGTCATAGCAGAAGACGCCAACGACCGCACCGTTATGGCAGATGACATCGGCTAACCAGCATATTGCAACACTGCCCCCTCTTGCTACAGTCCATGAAGCAAGAAAAAATAAAATACAAGTGAATGAGCGAGCATACATGCGCTGCAAACGATTCCCATAGTAGCCTCCTTAAAACCCTGCGAAATGTTCAGGGAATGAGGATCACTGTAGCCTGAGGATGGCCATCCATAAAAACAAAGAAATCCATCGCTTCCAACCATAAATCGACCTTAAAATGTCCTCTTCCATTTAAACATAGCACCACTATAACCGTGCATTCATCGACTACCATAATCCCATTGCATTAGTAAACTTTTGGTTTTTCTCTTTGGCTAGAGCTTTGGTGAATATGTCTGCCACACTTTCGTCCGAATGGATGTAGGAGTAGCCGATTATCTTGCTATTGTGGAGATCTCGACTGTTGTGGTAGCAAACATCGAGATGCTTCGTCCGAGCTTTGATGATTCCAGAAGTGATGTGAGCGAGAGCGCCCTGGTTGTCACAGTGAATCGGTAACGGTGCAGTTGCTGTGTCGGTATTGCCATGGATATGCTGCTGGAGTTGGAGCAACCATTTGGCTTCTCTGGAGGCCTCCGAACAGGCGATGTATTCGGCTTCGAGAGTTGACATGGCAATTAGATCTTGTTTGCGAGATTGCCAAGGGATGGCACCGTGGCTGGTAACGAACCTGCTCCCGTAAAAAAGTCTTGGTGAAATCGGAAACCGCGAAATAAGTCGCCAACCACAGCAGTAATCGACAATCGGACACCGGAAATCAGTTTCTAGCATCGAATTGACCCTGGTACGACATTCCCGGCGCATCCAGACCATCGGAAGAGGTTGGGTACTTCGCCAACGAAGCAAGCACGCGCCCACAACGCGACGACCAAGCCACGAACGATGGCGACCACGGGAAGAGAGAGCCCCACCATGGTAGCAGATGAGGGGATCAGAACACCAGCTCAGAGAGGAGACACGAATTTGGAGGGATTTGCAAGAACAGAAACGGCGAATGGCACTTCCGGCAACGCGTCGACAATACGCGTCGCCCCTACAATCACGATCGCGACCGCGGCTGAACCGCTGGAGCGCAACGAAAATGGGAAGAGACTGAGGAGCGAGATCCCAGAGCTTTCGAAGCCCCCGGGGGACTGGAGGAGCCGCATGGAAAGGACGATTCGACAGCAGGCACAGGAGCTGGCGCAGCTCCACCGAACCGCCAGATAAATAACAAACTTGTTGGAAGCCCACGCAGCATGTGAAGAGGAACAATGGTCAGGAGTGAAGGCGTGGATGGACGAGAGAGAGTGGAAGTGGGAATTCCGCCATGAGGAGCACGTACTGTGGACAGCAAGCATCACAAACATGGTTGCGGAGATCAACAACGAACAAAGGAGGGAAGTCCAGAGGGAGATTCAGGAAGCGAAGGGAATCACGGATATGGACTTGGAAATAAACCCGGATGCGTTGGAAGAAGTCCAGGTACTGACGGAGAGAGTCATGAGTGAGGAGATGAACGCACAGAGACCGCAGATGGAGGCCTCAAAACATGCACCAACGATCCCCCCAGCCCCGGCGGTCCCGATCGTGAGAGCCACCCCAAAGGCGATCCAATTAAGAGGCAGAGAAAAGCCAACGTTGATTGCCCCCCCCAAGAACCAAGCGCCGGCGAACGCGCCCAAGGGTCCGAAGGCGGAGGCCAAGGAAACCAAGGCGGCGAAGAAACCGGAGGGACGGCAACAGCAACAAAAACAACAACAGCAAAGGAAGCCAACGTATGCAGAGAAGGCAGCAGCGTCGTCAAAAGGGCAGAACAAGGAAGGCGAGTTCCAGGTCGTCGAGAGAAAAAAGATGGTGGAGAAGAAGGAGCTAGACGGCATGGAGGCAATCCCCACAAACAAGAACACGGTGGAGAATAGGAGAGTTACCTTCAAAAGAAACAACGCACTCCCGACTTCTCAGAAGAAGGACGTTGAAATTGTGTCAGCGGTTAACAAAGCGTTGCACGCGGCCGGAGCCCCCCACCATATCAGAATGGGGACAATCACCACTAACGTCAGAGGAACGATCACGGCCTTGGCCACTCCAGCAGCGTCGGCCGACATGCTAGTGGCTTGGAGAGAAGTCGTGGTAAAAGCAGCAAGGCGTATCGACCAAGGGATCATCGACTTGGAAATGAACGAGACCTGGGAGAAGGTGAAGATGCATGGGATCAGCTTTGACCAGTATGCAGTGAAGAAGTCGGGAGGCCAGGAGAAACTCAGGCAAGAAATACAGGCAGAAAACGAGGGAGTAGTCGTTCCGATGGCTATCAATTGGCTGGGGAGGACCGCAGATATTGAGGAGAAAAGGAGGAGCGGGGAGAAACAGGCGACGTCAGTGGTCTTTTCGATCAAAGGAAAGAAGATGGCACAGAGGTGCTTGGAGAAAAGATTGAGAGCGGCAGGAGTGTGGCATGAGGTGGAAAGATACATTCACGCCGGACCAGACACTTTCTGTGAAAGCTGCTGTGGGTGGCGACATCATGTCTCGAAGTGCGGCAGGCTGGGGCTGGGGGTGGTGAAGTGCATGCTGTGCGCCGGGAAACACAAAACGGAAGACCATCAATGCGACGTCGTGGGGTGCAACGCTAAGAAGAGCCAGAATTGCACACACAACAACAACAAGTGTGCCAACTGCAAGGGGAACCATATCGCAAAAAGTAACGCATGCCCTAAGAAACAGGAGGCAATTCAGATGGCCAAGAAGGAGAGGACAAGCTGGAGGGAGAGAGTCAGAGGGAGAAACATCGCCCGCAGCCAAGAGAAGCCGGAGAACGAGACCGGGGCCCCGGCCACGGAAGAAGCAGAGAGCGACAAAGAAGAGATCCAAGTTCCGGCAACGCAACAAGGGTCAGAAGAATCCATCCCAGAAACGCGATGGTGAAAGTCCTTCAAGCAAATCGTGGGAAGGCAAAGGATAGTACGTTCCTGGCGCTAGAAAAGGGTGTGGAAAACGGGGCAGATTTGGTGGTAATGCAAGAGCCAAATCAGGGAAAAGGAAAAGAGGAGGAGTACCAAATTAACCATCCGGCTTTCAGACTGATAAGAGGGAAGACAACCATGACCGCAGTAAGAGTAGACACGACAGTTGTGGTCGACGAATTCGGGGACTTTGGAGGACGAGGGGACATACAGGCTTTCGACGTCACCAACACGAGAGGAGTCAAGGTCAGAATCGTCAATGTCTATGACCAAACACTCCAAGAAGATAACGACAGGCCATCAGCCCGACCAGCGAGGGAGGCGAGATGGGATGAAATGATCGCCAAGGGCAACGTGGTAGTCTGTGGGGATTTCAACGCTCACAGCCCATGGTGGAACAGCGGATGTAGCCAAAGAAGGAGCGCTAGTTTCTTGGAAAACCTCATTTTAAAACACGACCTAGAGGTAATCAACGATGGTCAGCCGACCAGAGTTGCATGGAAAAACAACGAGCTGATCGAGTCGATAATTGATGTCACGCTAGTAAGAGGCGGGGTGGTGACCAATGCATCGGCGAGAACAATGTCAGAGGATGAAGAAGATATAGGTTCGGACCATAAGATGATCGAAATAGAGTGGGGGAGAAAATTGGAGAATGGTACGAACCACGAAGTGATTGCGTGGAACATTGACGAAATTGAAGAGGAGGATTTAAAGGAGTTGAAGAAGAGCTGGGGCGAATGGAGCAGAAGCAGGAAGACTTTGTCGGAAGAAAGCATGATCCAACAGCTGGAAGACGAAGCGAAGGTGATAAAAAACGAAGTCACCAGGGTACTGAGTCAGAAGGCAAAGCAAGTCAGAATATGCGCGAGATCCAAGAAGTGGTGGAATGCCAGGATAGCGGAGACCAGAAAAATCTTGGGGTTCATGAAGAGAGAGAGAAGAGGAGGCAGAACCAACCACGCATCCGTCAAGGCAGCAACGAAGGAACTGCGAAAAGCAATCAGAGAGAGCAAGCGAGAGTGCTGGAACACCTTTGTGCAAGAGGCAGAAGGAGACAAGGTGTGGAGGGCGCTAAAGTATACTGGAAAGCAGGGAGAACTTACGGTTAAGGCTCTGTGGAAACGAGAAGGGGGGTTGGCGACATCATAGAGCGAAAAAGCGGAGCTCATAAAAGAAGTCGGGTTCCCAAACCATTGCCAGGAATGAAGAAGAAGGCAAAGGAGGAGAGGGGAGAGACCTACCTGGAGATCACCGAAGAAGAGGTAAAGGAAGCTATCTATACACAGAGCGTTAAGAAGGCACCAGGACCAGACAAAATTAACTTCAAGATAATAAGACTGCTGTGGGAGTGAGATGCGAGCAGCATAGTAGCCTTAGTGAAAATGACAATACGATTGGGACATCATCCGATGGATTGGTAGACGCTCACAGGAGTAGTGATACCCAAGCCGGGAAAGCCAGATTATCATCAAGCAAAGGCGTACAGGGTTATCGCACTCGAGAATTGTTTAGGAAAAGTGGTCGAAAAAGTGGTGGCAACGAGAATCTCAGAGGAGTGCGAGAGAAGAGGACTGCTACACGACGGCCAGTTTGGATGCAGAAAAAGAAGATCAGCGGTTGACGTGGTGGGGATGATGGTGAAATGAGTGCAAGAAGCGGGGAGGAGGGGAAACATCGCGTCGGCCATACTGATGGACGTCAAGGGAGCCTTCCCGAGCGTCGCGAAAGGGAACTTGATCCAGATAATGGAAGACGTGAAATTCGAAGCAGACCTGTGCAGGTGGGTGGAGAGCTTCATGTCTGACAGAAAAGTAAAAATAAAGATGGACGGAAGGACGGGCGAAGTGATGGATGTCGAGACAGGAGTACCACAGGGATCCCCGACTTCACCGATTCTGTTCGCAATATATATCCCCGGCCTTTTCAAGAAAGCAGAAAAAGAAGCGCCGGAAGTCACAACGTTATCCTTCGTGGACGATGTCGCCTGGGTGGTGGAAGGGAAGGACGTCAACCAGTGCACAAGTCACAGGCGAAGATGTGCAAAGAGAGCTACGCAGTGGGCTGAGATAAACGCCGTCCAGTTCGACATAGCGAAAACAGAAGCAGTCTTGTTCTCGAAGAAAAGAAACCACCAAGGAAATAAGGTCAAGCGGAGGATCCAGGTGGACGAGAACAACTCGATATCGTTCAATTCGAAACCGACGAGATGGCTAGGGGTGTGGATGGACAGGAAATTGAACTTCCAACACCACCACGAAGTCGTCATGACCAAAGCAAAGAAGGCGCAGGGGAGAATCAAAGGAATAACCGGAAGACTCGGACTCAGACCAGAAAATGCAAAGAAAGTCCAGATAGCGGCAGTCCAGTCAGTGGCATTGTATGGGTCAGAACTGTGGTGGGATGGACAGATAGGACGCGAACACGAACTCCAAAAACTGGTCAACGAATCGGCAAGAAGGGTTACTGGAATGTTCAAGTCAACACCGATGGTTCCGCTTCTTAAGGAAGCAGGACTGAGACCGGCGATATCACTACTCAATAATCGGAGGAGACGATTCGCCAAAAGACTAGCCGAAATGCCAGACCAGGCAGGAGGAGGGGCGTTGGTGGTGGGAGAGTCAACGGTCGCAGTAAGGCTGAGGAAGGACTTAGGGGTAGAAGGGAAGAGAGAAACGAACTTTCTACCCATCAACCCACAGAGAGCGGAAGCGACAGTGTATGTCCAGGAAAAGAAGGAAGCGCTGAAGGTCGCTCAAATAACAGACGAAGGCCTAATTCTTTGGACGGACAGATCAAGGCTGGAAGACGGAAGAGTCGGGTGTGCCGTGGTATGGAAGGAGGGAGTAGAGAATTGGGAAGCGGAGCGACACTACCTGGGAAAGAAGAAAGAAGTTTTCGACGCTGAAGTATACGCCATCGAGAGGGGCTTACGGAAAGCAGCAGAAATGTTACCCACGACGGGTGACTCGAAGGTGGTTATCTTTTAGGACTCAGTCACTGCAATACAACGGGTACAAGACGATAAACTAGGCCCTGGACAGAGGATGGCTAAAAACGCAGTCGAGTGGAACAACAAAATCGTGGGAATGGGAGTAGAAATAGAGTACCGGTGGGTACCATCTCACGAAGGAGTTGAAGGAAACGAAAAAGCCGACGAACAAGCGAAAGCAGCCGCGGAAAGAGTGGAGGGCACTCTGGAGCTTGTGAAAGGATACAAAGGATGGTCGATGGCAAAGGTGCAGAGGAGGGTCACGGAAGCCAAGTGGATCGAAACTGAAAAGTGGTGGAAGGCGAAGTTCAACGGCAAAAAGGGGGGGTACAGAATGAATAAGAAGAGGAGGATGAGCAAGCTGTTGGGCGAGACCAAGAAGAGCGTCGCGGGAAGGTATCTCCAGTTAAAAGTGGGGCATGCCCTAACAGGAGTTTATTTGGAACGCATTAAAAAGAAGGAAAGCAAAGAGTGCTGGTGGTGCAGACACTCGACGCAGACAGTAGACCACCTGTTCAAGTGGTGCAAGAAATGGAAGCGGCAGCAGGACACTCTGTGGGAAAAGCTGAGGAAGAAGTGCAAGATGAAGGAGAGAGGCAGAGTACCGATGGCGCAGGTTTTCGATACGGAAGAAGCTGAGACGGCAGTGTTGAAGTTTTTGACGGATACTGATGTCGGGAGAGTTACGGAGGCTTAGGGAGGGGACGGGCAGGCAGGGAATGAGGAGGGCGGAAAAGAGCTAGTTAGTTAGTTTCGGAGGAGGTGTAAGTGCGTACAGCCGTGTACGGCCTCGTATAAGAGTATAAGAGTAGATACGGTTGCAAACGTGGATATATGAATATAATAGAGTAGTATGTATGTAAGATTATCGCTGGAGTGCAATTGCACTCCCGCGAAGTGACTATATCCTGAGCGGTTACCCGGCCGCCATTACATCATCCCCCTCTCTAGCTGCAGACCCCCTGGGCTGCCATACCCGTACAAGAAATATGAAAGAAGTAAAGATCCAGACTCGTATGCCCTCGTACGGCCTCATAAATCCCGCTACCGATTGGTACCGCTCAAGGGTGACCTTTCGGTGGATCCGGTGCACGGGGAAACTCCACCTCCAGTGGTAGGTGGTAAAAACCCGTGCCGACGCCATTTGTACCGGGCCGAGATCCATGAAGAAGTAAAGAGAAGAGAAGTGAAGTGAAGAGAAAAGAAGGAAACCTCTAAATTGACCCGAAATCCTCCAAGCCCACCTCTCTGAATCCAAGTCCGCGAATCCAAGCCCGCTGCTGAAGCAGGCATCGTTCCAAGCCCACATTCAAGTCAATAGTTCCGAATATCCAAGTAGAGCCAATTTCTCAGAATCCAAGCAATTGCTCTAGGTAGCGCCGGCTCGGTGGAGCTTATGTCGTTATTGGCTTCCGCCATCGATCGTTCGTATATAATTTCTCTCGTCGAACCCGTTTCAGAGTCTCCAGGGTGGCCATCATGGCCATCGGGCCGATTAGGCCTTTGATTCGTCTCTGCAGTAGTTAATTGACTTCAATGGGTATACTCATCTTGATTATAGCTCCTGAACCACAGTCCATGCTCCCATCGGCTCCAGGTGCAGCTCCGATCCGAGTACACCATCAAGTAAACCTTCGGTTACGCCTTCGAGTCCATGGTTCCGAACATCCAAGGCCACTTTTCCAGCTCTCCAAATCCGAACTTCTAAGCCCACGGCAGACCTCGTCGGTAATAGTCTCCGCTCGACATTGATTGTATGTCTCAATGATTGGCTCCAGATTGACACGTATATCGGCTAGTGATCCGAATTTTCTTCGTCTTTGACTTTGGGTTGCGATTCGGCTTCAAATCCAATAGTGGCTGGTTGATTTCTGTCGACTTCGTCCAGCCCTCGGGTGCAGTCATCATACATCGACATGCATTCGTACGTGCGCGTGCAAGTTGCGGTAACTAACTCCTTAGTGTGCCATAAAAGGTCGTACTCACAATGTAATTATGTATGCTTCCACCTCAGTAGCATTAAGGCATCCATTCCCCGGTTCTCATGCCTTCGACTTCCGAATTCGTTGATAAATCTAATCCGTAAGCTTCGCATATGAAGATCTTACTTGCCATGTAATTCCAGCGCTGTTGCACTCTTGGAAACTCCAGGAAGCTCGCATCGCGGCAACCTCGTATATATATTCACGTCAATGTCCTCCAGCACTCTCGCACTCTCGCGACCTTTGTGCTCTCAGAAGCCTGTATCGCAGCTTCGTACGTCTAACCTGGAGCTTCTGCTTCCGTCCTCTTAATCCAATGTAGGTGTGCTTCCATTATACCGCACATTCCGATGAGGTGCACATTTCGTGCTGCTTAATGATCCATATCTCCGACCTTGAACATATCTTTGCCGCTGGCGTACTTTGTCTGGCAGGCTTCGGCCTCCAGCACGCTTCGTCGGAGAGTTCGGTGCGTCTCCCGCACGCTGACTGCCATGGTCCATATTGACGTCTCGATAGACGGCTTCGCAGACTCTCGGTCATTCTGTATACCATTCGATTGAGCCTTGTAAATAATCCAAATACTGTTAGCCTTGAAACCACTCTGAACTTCGTTCCATGATAACTCCAATTCGTATAATATCTCTGATCCGGTAGCCATCTCAACTGTATGCCGGTAGCCCAATCGGAAGGCTTCGTTTCCATGATAAATCCTCGGCGTCGTAATCATTGACTTCTCTGGTGTACATCACCGTAACAGTGCTTCTGGTGCGGTAGTCGATTGCAGTAGGGGTCGTTTATGAATTCCCGGTAATGTTATCCCCCTGTTTGTGGTCAGAGCTCCGTCAACGACTTTCCAATCCTGATGCTGATCCTCGTATTGATTCTCTTGTCGATCCTAATACTTCCAATTGCCATCGTGGTTTGATAAGTAAATATCTGTTGATCATAGCCGGGATCTTGATTCCGATCATTTCGTCGGTATGTCCTAAATTTTCAGATCTGCGAATCTGCACTCAATTGCTAGTCTCGTAGCTTGTCATCTAAAATGCGACCTTCATAAGAAAAGGGGAAAGTTCCAAACGTAACCTTGCCTTGAATTGACTTATCGTCATCCATATCCAGCCATTTCCCCATGAAGTTATAAGCACCACGGAGGTGCAGCTTCGTGAATATCCTGGCCTCGCACACAGTTAAGCATCTCTGAGATCAACAGAAGGGGATACCGATTCTTCACCGACGCTCAGTTGAGCGCGCGGTAATGGACACAAAGTCTTAGGCCACCATCCTTCGTTTTCTGCAAAGAGAATCGGCGCCGCCGCCGGCGGTGAGGACTGCTGAATAACCCCATTGGCTAGGTTTGCCTCGATGTAAGCCTTTTTGGCGTCCTAAATTCGAACTCTGATGAATTGTAAAGCCGCCCATTACCATCCGTCTCCGACTATGCGTTTCCGGAATGTGCAAATTTGCACTCGTATGGGCCACCTTTCGTGGCTTCTCCTGTAGCTCTGTAAGTTCTCTAAAGGCCTTCTTTACTGACCTCCATGTAGTTAAAGTCCCATCGATACAACCGCCGCCTCTCATCGCACTCCCATAATCCATCCGGTGACATAACGTCCATCATAAGAAAATCCACTCATCGATCCGTGCATATTGCATGGGATCTTTAGGTCCAAATCCACGATCCGGCTCTTGAGCACGCGATCTTATTCCGCACTATTTCGGGAATACCACTCCTCGCCACCATACCAGATCATTGTAGAGCAATTGGCTCGTAAGATCAAAACCACCAAAAGAGAATGCTTCTTTATGCCGAGATGTCTATTGCAGTCGCCAGCCCGTTTGTTTGTGGATCAATCGTCATTTGACATGGTATCGTCGTTTCGTCGACCATCATTTCGATTGTCTTTTCATCGATTTGGAGGGGATTCGTTGCGTTTAGCGTTTCGAGTGCCTTTCCATCGTTCCCACCGGTAATCGGAATGCTCGATGGCGATTCTTATCATATGTGAAACTCGTTTCTGACGTCCGTACAGGTTCGTATGACTCCGTAACTACTCCATATGTGTGTTAGCCAATTGTATGTGTAAAAGATGGAGCGGTAGATGTTGCGGAATCCAGGAGCCTGGAAAAGAACGGTTCGCCCACAAAGGAGCCAAGCCCCGCCGTCCAGATGCTCCTTTCTTGACTCGGCGAGCCGGCAGCGGTTAATCAAGTATACCCTTGGGTGCCTCTTCTCGCCACTACCGCCGCTGCTCCCTGCTCGCCCATCCAGCGCCTGGGGCCTATCTCACTGACCATCAGTGATGCCTTTCACGGTCGCACCCAGCAGCCCTGTACGAACTCCCACTCTTAGGAAGAACGTCCATCGACGACCCCCCCTGGCCAATAGATCGTCTAAAGCAGTAGCACCAAGTATTTGTATATATATGGAGTACAGCCTCCTTCGGAACGCGCCTCCTCCCTAGCCGTGATCCAGGTACATTCCCGGGGCATTCCTGATGGTCTACCCGGTCCACTGCCACCTCTTCCGCTCACCCTGGGGTTCGCAGAGCCAAAAGTCGAATGCATTTGCAAGTCGACGTCAGGATTCCTGGACTTGTTCCAAGGAAACCCAGACACCAGCTTCACACAGTGCGTCCACCGCGGCTGCCACCATTTGTACGAATAAGCTCACTCAGCCAATCACGTACTTGTCTCACCCGATTGGGACTGTCTGACAACCAAACGTCCATTCCCACTTGGGGATACGACAAGTATCAATTGAACCTCCTCAAACTGTATATACATACGGAATCCGCAGGTCTCCGGAGAGTGCCCAGACTGTTTCCCCACGAATAGCCCCGTGGATCCTCAGATCCCCGACTATAAACCAAATCATCTCCATTGTATTCTTCCCATTCGGAGTTGTAGCATGATCTGCGATCGCTTCTCCATTATCTTAAACTTTGTCCGTCGATAAATGAATGATGTTCATAATCATAACTGGCTTGTTGACTCCTTCGAGTTGTAGCCGTAGAGCCGTGGTTCCGTTTGCCTGCGTGGCTCATTCCAATCGTGTATAATTGCGTAATCTTGTAAGGCCGTTTAGGATCCCGTAAGACTTCCATAGCCACTGCTGAAAACTGCAGGCAGCATCCGTAATAATTCCGACGTAATTGTTACCTTGGCCGGTAAATCGAAAGAGGCTCGGCCTACTCGGCTCTGTTAGCCTCGACCGTGTATAAATCCACCAGCGAAATGATAATCCTCGGTAGGTGCAATGTGAAATGTAGCCTCATCGACTGCGTGTTGTGTTTGATTTTCGAAGATTAACGCGTTTATGGGTGTCAATTAAAGCTTCGCCAGCGCTTCGCCAGCACTTCATACTTGATTGACTTCCGTCAATAGTATCTGACTCGTCTCGATAGTTCGCATACGATTGCACTTGTCGGACGAAATTGGAGGGAATCTCTGGAGTACCGCCGGTTTCGGCATTGCCGGTGACGCGTCTCTCGGTGTCACTTCGGCTCCGGAATCATTCCTGTGATTGTCAATTGACACATGTGGATGATAACTTATCCGATCTCATCGCTCTCGCGATTGGTAGCCCTTAAGTTCTCATATTATGAAATCGTCGTGGTTGACCTCGACTGACTTGGTTGTGGACGCGTCTCTGGCCGATTGGCCTCCGGAATCAATTCGAAATCATATCTGCTACCGTCAACCTCAATTGGGTGTACTTATCAAGACTCTTTGCTGATGCAATCGATAGCTCTCAAATCCGTATGATTTCTGGTTTGGAGGTGTCGCGACGCGTCGAAAAGGGGTAATTCATGAAATCCCGTGAGCGAAAGGTATCAAATTTATAAAGAGCGATAATAGTGTAAGTGCGTACAGCCGTGTACGGCCTCTTATAAGAGTATAAGAGTAGATACGGTTGCAAACGTGGATATATGAATATAATACAGTAGTATGTATGTAAGATTATCGCTGGAGTGCAATTGCACTCCCGCAAAGTGACTATATCCTGAGCGGTTACCTGGCCGCCATTACAGAAGGGAAGAAGGAGAAAGGGATGATACGACTTTGCTCAAAGAGGCAAGAAGGGATACCTGACGGTCACACTGGAGAAGTATCGCGAAAAAGGGTAGATTATATCATGGCCACAAGCGGCCGAATACAGTATGATTCAAACAAAACCGTGGCTGGTAAGGAAAATATGTCCGCCTTGAGATATACGGTCTGCACTATCGTTGGCCCATTCGCAGTCTGTATATCCAGTGACTTGATCTGCGTTACAGTTACAGTGTAGTTGAAAGTCGGCGGTGTTTTTGAGATATCGGAGGACTCTCTTTGCAGCGGTCATATGGATGGTGAATGGGCGAGAGTTGTATCGGCAAAGAGCGGCGACTGCAAACGAAATGTCGGGTCGAGTTGCAACAGCTGCATACATTAGTGATCCGACGATTGCTTGATATTCTTTGATGTCTTCCAGCTCTTTCTGCTCCCAATACTCGGCCAAATCCAGCTTCACATCAGGATCCATTGGAGTCATTGCACCGTGAGCACTCTGCATGTCGAATCGCTTTAGTATGGTGTTTATAAAGGCTTTCTGGCCAAGACTCGTTTCTGGTGCTGTCACGGTGTATTTCGATGCCTAGGAATTGAGGTACTGGGCCAAGGTCAGTTATCTTGTATTTCTCTGAGAGCTTTGCCTTCACCTCAATCGCAGCTGTGGTTCCCGCTTCCGTGCGCAAATACAGCATCGAGATGTCGTCGACATAGAGAAATCAGAAGATACCGTCGCTGCGGATATAAAGGTTAGGGTCAGCAAGTGATTGTACAAATCCAAGACAGTGCAGAGAAGCATTGATATCTTGATACAATAGTCGCGGTGCCTGCTTGAGGCCGTAGAGTGCTTTCTTTAGTCTGAAGATGATTGTTGGCGCGTGGGTGCCTTTGGCAGCCTTCGGGCAGTGTTATGTAGATGCTATCATTGTCCACATATGGGTTGAGGAATGCAGTGACTACATCCACATGATCGATATTCCAACTACATCCCCTGACTAGATGGATGAGATATCGAAAAGTAGTTAGATTGCCAACTGGCGCATAAGTCTCACCGAAATTAGTCTGTTCATAGCCTTTAATTACTAGGCGTGATTTATATCGTACTGATCAATCCGGATTGTGTTTCGTTTCAAAGACCCACTTGGAGCCAATCGGATTCGTTTGCAATTGCCTTGCTTCTCAAGAGCTTACCGTAGTGAAAGTGTTATTAAGCAGAATGGACATCGATTCCTCGTCCATGGCCTGTCTCCAGATATCTCGTTCAGGACATTCCATAGCTTCAGCATATGTGAATGGATCCCCATTGATCGATGTCGATGCTAGCACCTTTGCCATGATAAGTAATGCGTTCGCTGAGATCTTGACTTGACTTCTCGTTACACGACTGGTGGTCGGTTGAGACTGCTTTTGATCTGACGTCTTGGTCATGACCGCTGCTTGGCGGTTCGCAGTTTGTGCAATTTGACGGAGATGTTGATTGTCTGTAATTGTTTCTCTCGACTGTTGGAGAAAGTCTGCATTCTCGTCAGGAGCGTCATGATGACTTGTATTTGAGCTCGAACCTGTTCATGCAGGGAGCTTTCGATGCTGAGAAGCATCGGAGTTTCAATCAGTACGGCCGTGAGCACCGCTTTCGTGGCCTTCATCTGTGCCACTAATGTCAATTACCGTTTGCCCATGGAGAACGCCATCTCCACCCGCTTCGGCATTCTGTGTTCGGAGAAGGCTATCTCCATCGTCCAATTCTTCGACATATTCCGTTTCTTGAGCGAGCTCAAACATGTCAGTTTGGTTGCCTTGTAGGCATTAAATGTGTGTGTTGCGATCCTCGTCAAAGATAACTTCCGACTGTGCTTTGACTGCCTTGAATTCAGTGTCCCATATTGTCCAGACAGAAGTCGAATTATGTGTGTAGCTGTAAGAGCGTACATCCGTGTACGGCCTCATATAAGAGTATAAGAGTAGATAAGGTTGCAAACGTGGATATATGAATAAAATAGAGTAGTATGTATGTAAGATTATCGCTGGAGTGCAATTGCACTCCCGCGAAGTGACTATATCCTGGTCGGTTACCCGGCCGCCATTACATCATCCCCCTCTCTGGCTGCAGACCCCCTGGGCTGCCATACCCATACATGAAAAGAGAAGGAAAGGTCCAGACTCATACGCCCTCGTACGGCCTCATAAATCCCGCAGCCGATCGGTACCGCTCAAGGGTGACCTTTCGGTGGATCCGGCGCGCGGGGAAACTCCACCTCCTGTGGTAGGTGGTTAAAAACCCATGCCAACGCCATTTATACCGGGCCGAGATCCAATAAGAAGAGAACAAAAGATAAGAGAAGTAGAAAGAAGGAATCGTCCAATTCAACCCAATAACCTCCGTGCCTCCAAGCCCACCTCTCTGAACCCAAGTTTGCGAATCCAAACCCATTGCTAAAGCAAGCATCGATCTCAGTCCATAGTTCCGAATATCCAAGCGGACTTCCAATTTCTCCGAATCCAAGCCATTGCTAAAGCAAGCATCGATCTCAGTCCATGGTTCCGAATATCCAAGTGGACTTCCAATTTCTCCGAATCCAAGCCATTGCTCCCGGTAGTGTCGGCTCGGTGGAGCGGATGTCGTCATTGGCTTCCGCCATCGATCATTCGTATATGATTTCGCTCGCTGAACACGTTTCAGAGACTCCAGGGTGGCCACCTCGGCCGATTAGACCGTTGATTCGTCTCAGAATAGTCTCTGCAGCAGTTAATTGACTTCAATGGGTATACTCATCTTGATTATAGCTGCTGAACCACAGTCCATGCTCCCATCGGCTCAAGGTGCAGCTCAGATTCGAGTACACCATCCAGTAAACTTTCGAGTACGTCTTCGAGTCCATAGTTCCGAACATCCAAGGCCACTTCTGTAGCGGGCCAGCAAGCCACCTCCGAGGGCATGCCCGAGCGCATTCTCAAGTTCACTTCCAGCTTTCCAAATCAGAACTTCCAAGCCCACGGCAGACCTCGTCGGTGATAGCCTCCGCGCTCGGCATTGATTGTATCTAGGTTGACTCGTATATTGGCTATCCTGATTTTCATCGTCTTTGACTTTTGGTTGCAGTCATCAAAAATAGACATGCCTTCGTACATGCGCGTTCGAGTTGCGGATTCTAACTCGTTAATGTGCCATAATAGGTCCTACTCACAACGTAATTAAGTATGCTTCCACTTCAGTTGCATCAAGGCATCCATTCTCAGGTTCTCATGCCTTCGACTCCTGAATTCGTTGATAAATCTAATCCGTAAGCACCCCATATGAAGATCTTACTTGCCGTGTAATTCCAGCGCTGTTGCACTCTTGGAAACTCCCGGAAGCTCGCATCACTGCAGCCTCGTATATTCGATCAAGAGCCTAATCTCACATCCCATCCCGACGTGTCTAACTTGTAAGCATGAATTATGAAGATCATACTTACCACGTCAATGTCCTCCAGCACACTCGCACTCTCGCACTTGTGCTCTCAGAGGCCTGTATCGCAGCTTCGTACGTCTAACCTGGAGCTTCTGCTCCCGTCCTCTTGATCCAATGTAGATGCGCTTCCATTATGCCGCATATTCCGGTGAGATGCAATTCCGATAAGATGCATATCCGATAAGGTGCACATTCCGTGCTGCTTAATGATCCATATCTCCGACCTCGAACATCTCTTTGCCGTCGGTGTATTTCATCTGACGGGCTTGGGCCTCCAGCAGGCTTCCTCGGAGAGTTCGGTGCGTCTCCTCCAGGCCGACTGCCAAGGTCCCATAGAATCCTCTGCTTGGTATTGACATCTCGATATTGACATCTTTGTAGACTCGGTCATTCTGTATGCCATTTGATTGAGCCTTGTAAATAATCCAAATACTGTCAGCCTTGAAAACCACTCTGAACTTCGTTCCATGATAACTCCAATTCTTATAATATCTCTGATCTGGTATCTATCTCGGCTGTATGTCGTTCAGCCATCGGTAGCCCCATCGGCAGGCTTCGTTTCTATGATAAATCCTCGGCATCGTAACCGTTGACTTCTCTGATGTACATCACCGTGACGGTGCATAGTGCCATAATCGTTTCCAGTAGAGGTTGTTTCTGAATATCCGGTACGGTTATCCCCCTCTTTTTGGTCGGAGCTCCGTCAACGACTCCAATCCCGATGCTGATCATCATATCGATTCTCGTGTCGATCCTAATTTCTCCGATTATATGTAAATATCTCGAGATCATGAACGAGATCTTGATTCCGATCATTTCGTCGGTATGTCCTAAATTTTCAGATCTGCGTATCTGCACTCAATTGCTAGTCTCGTAGCTTGTCATCTAAAATAAAACTCTTAAGGAAAGGGGAAAGTTCCAAATGTAACCTCGTGTTGCGAGATAAGTAAATTGACTTATCGTCATCCATATCCAGCCATCTCCGTATGAAGTTATAAGCACCGTGGAGGTGCAGCTTCGTGAATATCCTGGCCTGGCGCACATGGTCAAGCATCTCTGAGATTAACGGAAGGGAATACCGATTCTTCACCGACGCTAAGTTGAGCGCGTGGTAATGGACACAAAGTCTTAAACCACCATCCTTCTTTTTTGCAGAGAATCGGCGCCGTTGCCGGCGGTGATGACGGCTGAATAAACCCATTGTCTAGATTTGCCTCGATGTAAGCCTTTTTGGCGACCTAAATTTGAACTCCGATAAATTGTGAATCCGCCCATGACCATCCGTCTCTGACTATGCGTTTCTGGAATGTGCAAATTTGCACTCGTATGGTAGACATTTCGTGGCTTCTCCTGTAGCTCTGTAAGTTCTCTAAAGGCCTTCGTTACTGACCTCCATGTAGTCAAAGTCCCCTTCGACACAACCGCCGCCTCTCATCTCACTCCCGTAATCCATCCGGTGACATAACGTCCATCATAAGAAAATACCCGCTCATCGATCCGTCCATACGGCATGGGATCTTTAAATCCAAATCCAGGATCCGGCTCTTGAGCATGCGATCTTATTCCGCGCAATCTCGTGAATACCACTCCGCGCCACCATACAGCAGCACATCTGCCCCCAGATCGTTGCAGAGCATTAGGCTCGTACGATCATAACCACCAAAAGAATGCCTCATTGCGCCGTGGTGACTGTTGCAGTCAGCGCTCATCTGTCCGTTTGAATGTCGTCTTTTCATCAATTCGGAGGTAATTCCGTGCGGTAAAGTATTCCGTAAGCGGTGTATGTCGTATAAAACCTCAGTGGCACTATCGTTGCGTTTAGCGTTTCGAGTGCGTTTCCGTCGTTCCCGCCGGTAATCGGAATGCTCGATGGCGATTGTTATTATGTGAAACTCGTTCTGACGACCGTACGGGTTCGTATAACTCCGTAACTACTCCATATGTGTGTTAGCCAATTGTTTGTGCAAAAGATGGAGCGGTAGATGTTGCAGAATTCAGGAGGCCTTGTCGTTAGCGGTTCGCCACAATTGGGCCAAGCCCCGCCGTCCAGTCACTCCTTTCTTGACTCGGCGAGTGGGTAGCAGTCATTCAAGGTTCCCATGTGGACGCTCTTCTGCCGCAACTACCGCCGCTGCTCCCTGCTCGCCCATCCAGTACCTGGGGCCTATATCACTGACCATCAGTGATGCCTTCCATGGTCGCTCCCAGCAGCCCTGTACGAACTCCCACTCTTAGGAAGAACGTCCATCGACGACCTCCCCCTGGCCAATAGATTGTCTAAAGCAGTAGCACCAAGTATTTGTATATATATGGAGTACAGCCTGCTTCGGAACGCGCCTCCTCCCTAGCCGTGATGCAGGTACATTCCCGTGGCATTCCTGATGGTCTACCCGGTCCACTGCCACCTCTTCCGCTCACCCTGGGGTTCGCAGAGCCAAAAGTCGAATGCGTTTGCAAGTTGACGTCAGGATTCCTGGACTTGTTCCAAGGCAACCCAGACACCAGCTTCACACAGTGCGTCCACCGCGGCTGCCTCCATTCGTACAAATCAGCCTCAGCGAATAAGCCTCAGCGAATCACGTACTTGTCTCACCCGATTGGGACTGTCTGACAACCAAACGTCTATTCCCACTTGGAGATACGACAAGTATCAATTGAACCTCCTCGCGCGTTAAATACATGCGGAATCCGCTGGCGCCCAGACGGTCCCTCCACCAATAGCCCCGTGGATCCTCAGATTCCCGACTATCAATAAACCAAATCATCTCCATCGTATTCGTAGTAATCCGCTTCGTATGCCATGGTTTGGGCACAATTGATGGCTTCCTCTCCTCACAACGATCCAATTCGGTCGTCTGCTAGCCACTTTAGAACCTTCGGGGGTATACTTCCCATTTGGAGTTGCAGCATGATCTGCGATCGCTACTCCATTATCTTGCACTGTATCCGTCGATAGATGAACAATGGCCCTAATTATAATTGCCATGTTGACTCCTTCAGAGTTGTAGCCGTAGAGCCGTGGCTCCTCCGTGGCTCGTTCCAATCGTATGTAATCGCGTAATCTTGTAAAGCTGTTTAGGATCCTGTAAGACTTCTATAGCCACTGCTGAAAACTGTTTCCAGCATCCGTAGTACTTCCGACATAATCATTGCCTTGGCCGGTAAATTGAAAGAGCTTCGGCCTCTGGAACGTTCGCTCGTAGTCATCGGCCTACTCGGCTCTGTTAGCCTCAACCGTGTGTAAATTCACAAGCAATATGATGATCCTCGGTAGATGCATCGTGAAATGTAGCCTTATCGACTTCGCGTTGTGTTTGATTTTTCGAAGATTAACGCGTTCGGGAGTGTCGTCAATTTTAGCTCCGCCAGCACTTCATGCTGGATTGACTTCTGTCTATAGTATCTGACTCGTCTCGATAGTTCGCATACGATTGCGCTCGTCGGACGAAGTTGGAGGGAATCTCTGGAGTACGGCCGGTTTCGGCATTGCCGGTGACGCGTCTCTTGGGGTCGCTTGGACTCCGGAATCATTCCTGTAATCGTCAATTGACTCAAATGGATGATGGTAAACTTATCCGATCTCATCGCTCTCGCGATTGGTAGCCTTTAAATTCTCATATTATGAAATCGTCATGATCAACTTCAACTGAGTTGGTCGCTGACGCGTCTCTGGCCGATTGGCCTCCGGAATCAACTCGAAATCATCTCTGCTACCGTCAACCCCAATTGGGTATACTTATCAAAACTCCGCTTCTGCAACTGGTAGCTCTCAAATTGGTTTGATTTCTCGTGTGGATATGTCGCAACGCGTCGAAAAGGGGTAAGTCATGAAATCCCGTGAGCGAAACGTATCAAATTAATAAAGAGCGATAATAGTGTAAGAGCGTACATCCGTGTACGGCCTCATATAAGAGTATAAGAGTAGATACGGTTGCAAACGTGGATATATGAATATAATAGAGTAGTATGTATGTAAGATTATCTCTGGAGTGCAATTGCACTCCCGCGAAGTGACTCTATCCTGGTCGGTTACCCGGCCGCCATTACAGTAGCCGACCATCATACAGGGCTTGGATTTCGGATTGAATTTGCCTCAGCGCTGTGATTCGGAAATGAGTCTGCTGACATAGCATTCGAATCGTTGTAAGTGTTGTAGAGGGGCATTGTATGATATCTTGTTTCCGTCATCATCGTGGGTAGGCTGCCAAATCCATACAGCATCTCGTATGGCGTTTCGTATGGTGCTTTATAACCGTTGCGGTCGTCTCGCTTCGTTAAGCCTTCTTTTGGGGATCTTTGATGGAGGTAGACTGCTGTGTTAACTGCTTTTCCCCAGAATTCGATGGGTGCTTGAAAGTCGATTATCATTGCGCAGTCTTTCCCTGTGATTGTCAGCATCATTCGCTCGGCAACCCCATTCTTATGGTGAGCATATGGAGAACATGGTTCGTATGTAATGCCGCGCGCTGCGAGGACCAATCGGAATGTCTTGTTGTCATATTCCCCACGGCCATTATCGCATCGAAATCGATTGATTTCGTAGCCCATGGCGTCGACACAGGCCTGGAATGACTGCTACGTGGCTGTGCAAGTCTCTACGTTCTTGTTGGAAGCACCAGAACGTAGGTATAGCACGTGTAATCGTTGATGAATAATATATAGTATTTGTGGCCTCCAGACGATGGAGTAGCGAAGGGACAACAGTCATCGGAGTGAACCAGATCAAATGGCTTCGTTGCCCACCGGACCTTGACTTTAACAAAGTTTTGTTCATGTTTAGCCTGGACGCATGTTGTACACATTGATTCGTCGTGAGTGTATCCAT
Source organism: Trichophaea hybrida (assembly GCA_015178995.1). NCBI lineage: Eukaryota > Fungi > Ascomycota > Pezizomycetes > Pezizales > Pyronemataceae > Trichophaea > Trichophaea hybrida. Next base: position 73,436 of record WHVE01000501.1, read on the forward strand.
CAATTATTGATTGCATCGCCACTGGATGCATGTGGGCCAGGCGTCGGTGCCATATCCTTGATTCTGCGATGGTGAGAGGTTTCTGGGTGGACTTTGAGATGGACTTGGCGAGTATGGCGGAGGAGGCGACTTCTTGAGCGATTTCTCTCTTTCTCTTCCTCTTTCTCTGTTTTTTGGCGGTTGATTTTGTGAGTGCTGCTGCCGTGAGCGCACTTGCTAGAGGTATGATGTAAACGCCTCCGACACCATTTCCAGTAATAATTGATGGCGATGTCGATGTCGATATTGATATGGAGCATTTACCATTTCCAAAAGTGGCCGTATATCCAGCCGTGTCTAATTGCGGAATGGAGAGGAGAGAGAGTTGAAACGTAGGAGTGTAGAGGGCAACAACTTGGTAGCCCTGGACGATGACAGACCCGTGCTGGGATGCCTTTACTGTGGTGTTTTCTCCATGTTCGATGAGTATTGGAGAAGGAAGTATCTTAAATGTTTTGAAGCTGGTGCGGTCATTGCACATATGATGAAAGGCTCAGGAATCGATGACCCTCACTGTTGGAGCGGTGGCTGCAGTAAGTGCAGATGCGGATGTACGATCGGCTAGTAAAAGGAGGCCACGATCTCCAGCAGTTGCCAGAGGTGCCATAGCTATCGCCTGAGGTTTATTGAATTTAGTGCGCTGTTCCTGTGCGTGCTTATAGTGCACACAATTCGCCCTGATGTGTCCAGGAACACCGCATTGGCAGCATGTCCGCTCATCGTTTCCTTTTCCCTTTCCTTGTACGGAGTTGCCGTTTCCACTTTGAGTAGATTTCCACTTTCGGCAGTCTTCCGTTGTATGGCTGTCTAATTTGCAGTGGGTGCATTTGTATTTGTGTTCGTCTCCTCGTCCTCGACGTCCGTATCCTCCACGTCCATATCCTCCACGGCCGCGACCGCCATATCCGCCGTGGGTATATAGGGCCAAACCCGTAGCTGAATCGCTGATTTCCTTGTCAAGAGCAGTCCGTTCGCCATATTCTTCAAGAGCAGTCATGACCTCCTGAGCTGTGGGATCCGGGATCTGTTGTTCGAGGATCTGGATGGTCATTTCGTATTCGTGTGTCAGGGTTGTAAAGATTTGAGTTTTCATTCTTTCTTCAGATATTTGTTGGGTGGTGCAAATCAATTTCTTCCGAAAGGCGATCAGTCTAGTGAAGAACTGGGTTATATTTTCATCGGTTAAAGGCCGAGAAGCTGCAAATCTTCGTAGGATCTGTGTGTCACGGTTGTGTCGAGTGAGGATCGAAGAAGGAATAAGGATTGATGAAGGGGAAAGAGAATACGAAGGGAATCAGGTTTCGCTGGAAAGAATCAGGTTTTGTTGGTTGGAATCAGGTTTCGTTGGTAGGAATCAGGTTTCGTTGGAAGGAATCAGGTTTCGTTGGTTGCGTTGTAAATATGGCGTGATGGTTATGGCGTAGGCCGCGGACTGAAAGGTTTGCGTACATAGTTGGGTGGAGTTAGGATGTATTTTGGAACGAGTGAGCAAAGGTGACGACGGTCGCGTTAACGGTATATAAGGATGCTGGATTCGCGGAGGATAGGTTTGTTCTTCACTCGTTCTCTTGTCTACAAAACAATCAATAGCTTCGGCACCAACCTTTGTTCACTTCTGTGATTCCGAATTTCGAGTCTCTTGCTTGTTACGCAGTACCCGCGATCACTGCACCACCACATTTACGTTTAAGTTTGGTTTTTATAATCCCTAGAACCCCGAGCCTTGAACCCTTGACACTGTGTTCGTTCGACTTGTGTTGCTACATTGTCAAATCCATTGTGAAGGGATTCCCACATTTCGACTGGATCGTCAACGTCGTCAATAATGGGGAGAAGGTCATCGGAGCATCCAGTATGGATGAGGGACATCGCTTCATTGGCTCTCTCATGCCAATTTTGTTGCAGAGAGCGGAGAGCAACTCCTTGTCCGACCAGCAGTAGTTCGATTCCGGTGACAATGTCGTAGACTTTCGTTGTAATGAGGATGCGGCGCCATTTCTGCTTCCAGATAGGATAATTATCGAGAGTCCATTTTGCAATGAACCCTTGGTCTGTTTTACAATTGGTGGGAAATGTGACGGCGGTGGAGTTGCGATGGTGTCGAGTTTTAGCTCTGTTAATGCGGGTATTGCTGTGGCAACGAGGAGGAGCAGGGATGGTCGTCGGAAGGTTAGGGTTGTGGAGGCTCTTTGTAGATATAAATAGATAAAGTAGCGGAACTTAGATAAAGTAGTAGATGGTAGCATCTGCCGGGCTCATAACCTGTTAAATTTAGATGTTCTGGAGTTGTGTTGTCTTATTGTCTATATACGTTGAGAATGACTTCTCTTATTTACTATGGTAAGTACGGTGTCATGATGTCAGGCATGCCATCAGGCTGAGGCATGGACATATGCCACTATAAGTCCATCCAGAGATGGCCGCACCGTTATGATAGATGACACCAACGACCGCACCGTCATAGCAGAAGATGCCAATGACCGCACCGTTATGGCAGATGACATCGGCTAAGTGGCATATTGCAACATCTTAAAGAATAGGATAGAATTAAAACGTAACCTTGTATATCCATATCAGTGAGAAGACTCTTGCTATCCTTCCCAAGTGTGTGCACGATTGCACTTTGCACTCGAGAAATCTGCATTCCGCGGCTCTCCTGTGGCTCAATAAGTGCCACCGCCTAGCAGCTATTTCTCATTAATGCATGATTGTGCATATTGAGAGCTCGGTACTCCATTGAGCGTTTGAAGTCGCCATCCTTCATTGCAAGGATATCGGTTTTTTTTTGCGTTGTGTGACACTGGTTGTTGTTGTTTATTCATACTGTATTCACTCTAGCTAGAGTATGACAGGACCCTTATCACCCCTGCCTCCGGGCGAGCCGGTTAGATGGCGGAGCTCCCACCTGCTCTCCTTCATCCCCGCTGACAAAAGAAAAGAAATGTAAATGACTGACCGCTCATGACAAAAAATCTCATACTGAAAGAAAGTCAAAAGATAGACACCACCGACCTCCATGCCTCACGTAGGCGGGAACTTCCCAACGTCCGTGGCCGCCAGGATGTCCATCACCACCTTGTCACATATCTCCATGGAAAACAGCTCAGATATCTGTACCTGCCGACATCTGCCCGCTTTCCAGCCCGTTGCCTTCCCCACCTTCTTCCAGAGCTCCCGCGGCTGGTGTTTCCACCGGCTGCAGTGGTTGAGGCGATGCTCGCGTGTCTGGGCCACCGTCTCTCCGCACCACCAGCACTAGTCGTCCTCCCGGTGTCCAAACCTTTTAGGTAAGCTCCAGCAGGTGCATGTCCGCATTTTAGTCTGTAGAATCGTGTTGCTAATGACTTTGCGCTTGCCATTGGGATTGGTCTCTTACTGCCTGCCTTGCCCTTCAGTCTGTAGCCGAAGTGCTTACTGCATTTGTCGGCCTCCCACTGTGCCTTGGCTGCTGATCTCCCCTCGGAGATCCGTCTAGCTGTATTTGAAGCCGAGGTGTATGGCCGCTCTATTGCCGTGCTTCCATTCGCATCTCGGGCTAAGTTCGCCTGGCGGTCCGCTTCTTCGTTTCCGGCAATGCCGGAGTGCCCCGGGAAGTTGCGTGACGGTCATCCCCCTCTTTTGGAGATCGCTACTCCGCCAACGACTTGTGATTTTGCTGGTATATACGGTATCGAGTCTTTGTCGATTTTCTTGATTCTGGCACTTTCAGTTGCCATCGTCGCTTGATACCAGCGATTGCAAATCCTTGTGTTTCCATATATCCATGGATTATTGCCAACCTTCTCCGAGTGTGTGCGATTGCACTCTACACTCGTACAACCTGCATATCGTGGTCCTGCCATAACTCTGTAAGTTTCATAAAGGGTTCGCGGATATACATGCGTGGTGGTTGTGTTAAGGTTGCCTTCCTTGTATCGGCGCTGCCGCCTGCGATGACGACCGTTGTATAAACCCATTGGCTAGGTTCGTCTCGATATATATAGGCCTTTAGAGCTCTTAACTCAACCTCCGACAGGTTATTGATCTCGCATGGTCAATTAGACGTTGCGGTGGGAGTGTCTCGGCCTTGGCCTTGCGGAAGACCTCCGAATTTTCGATATTTGGCAGCCTCCATCGTCTGTAGGTACGATGTCAGGTGCTCGTCTCTCCATCTGTACATGTTAACTTTGTGCTTTCAACTTCGTCTTGATGGAGGGTAAGGATTCCCGGGAGTAGAGACTTCCGCCGGCCCCTCGCAATGGAATATGACCGTGGCGTCCCATCCTCCCTTCGTGGCTCGGCGGCCGGTAGCAGTCATTCAAGCACCGTCACTGTATAACTCATCTGCCGCAACTACCGCCGCTGCTCCTACTCGCGCGTCCAGCTTATGGGGCTTCTCCCACTATTTGTGGTGTCTTCCATGTAAGCTCACAGCACCCTGTGCAATCGCCAAGTCATATGGCGAAAGCCTCGAGAATCTCGTCGCTAGCTAAGAGAGACTCGAATGCGGTGGCTCCAAGCAGTTGTATGTTCAACCGGAGGCTTATTCTCTTCACCGCCCTTCTGCAGAGAGCCTTTGCCCTCCACCTGCGAAGGTTCCGACGTCACATTGGTGGCCGCCGGTGGCGCTCTCCGCTTGGGGTGCAAAGGACCAAAAGTAAATGATATGTTGATCTCCCGATTTCTTGCCAAGGCAAACCCAGAGGCAGCTCATACGGTTCGTGAACCGAAGGCTATCACGTCAAACTTAAATGAAGTTTATTCTCCTATATACAGAAGGTTAACCATTGCCCAATCCTGATCAGGGATATGGAGGAGAAGATACGTCCATTCCCGTTAGGGGATACGACGGCTTTGATGTGTGTTCTAGTCAGTTCACGGAGGATGTCAGTCCGCGGAGTGACTAGTCAACCCGCGGAGTAACTGGGCTCCTTGAACTGACTTGTCAGCTCACGGAGTCTACACACTCCGTGGGCTGACTAGTTACTTCACGGAGAATTCTACTGCAAAACCACTTCACGAGCTGACTAGTCAGTTCGCGGAGTGTACACAAATGCCTTACATGCGGAGTGCCTTGCACGTAGAGTGTACGTGAATGCGTAACACGCATATATTCACATGCATGTATGGGCATGCATGCACACTCAAATCAACGCACATCGCGAAACTCGACTGTACTTTGAAAGTTTCTGAAAGTACCACGTGATTTCAGGCTTTCGGCTGCTGTCTACAAACTTTGCACAAACTTTCGCTGCGAATGCTCTTTCGCGCCCTGTCATGCTGGGAAATTTTAAATTCGGTGGCCCGTTCGCTGCTGTGGCTCTTTCGCTGCAGAACTTCTTTCGCACTCAATTCAGCTGGTCTTTTGAAGCGGTCCTCTGCAGTGATGCAGCTAGTTAATCATTTGTACCCACCGGCAGCGACTTTTATCACTCTTTCAAGTATCGAGAGGATTCCCTAGGCACGAATGAAAGGCATCTTCAACCAAGCAGTATAAGGTTACATGGCAGAAAAAGAGAGTTCTTGAGAATCAATTAACTTAGTGGATTTACAGTTCTTATTTACAAATCCTGACGTCGATAGACTTTTAGACGAAGTTTATTCCCGCGACTAACTCCGTGACCAAATCTGACACCCACACCTGCAATCTCAGTCTGAGAATTTCATGATGTTCAATGGTCATGGTGTTGAGGATTTAAGTCCATGGTACTGGGTTAATGACGATACTTGGACTCATAGGGAGAGCAGATCTCCGAATCAGATTTGACAGAGGAATTCGCAGCTTGATTTTCAAGGTAATTGGCGCGGTGGAAGTGCGAGTGTGAGTGTGAGTGCAAGTGCGAGCATGAGTACGAGTGTTGATTGCGAACATGCGTATATGGTGATAATTGACAATCTACTAGATCTTCATGAGTATGGTGGTAACACTGGCTCGGCGATGGCCCTATGATAGTTAGTAGTACCACCACACTAGGACTCGAAGTTGAGCTCAGATATTGAGTTAAGTACGCATGGCTAGTTTGCTGGCCAGAGCTTTCGACGCTGACAAGAGCTTCCACTGGCCAGAGCTGCACCGCTGGCCAAAGCTTGAGCTTCGGATGCGGACCACAACATGAGCTTCGCTCGCAGACCCAAGCTTCTTGCTGGCGGCTGAACCTTGAGTTTACCGCGCCGGATAACCTTGAGTATAGTGCTGCCGCCTAATCTGCAAGAAAGCATGAAAGTGTATCTGTGCGAAAGGAAATACGCAGCGAAAGCCGGCGGAAAGCATGAAAGTTCGCCGCGGTTTCAAAGTTGGGGCCGTCTAACACCTTCTGGATTCGCTTTCGCACCGGTGAAAGCCTGAATGAGCCTGAAAGCAACTCGTTCAATTTTGTGATATGAAATGCTAATCATTAATGGGGTTCGGTCATGTAAACGCAGTGAAGTTAGAATAAAACCATGTTTGATAGACTTGGCTTTGGACAATCGATATATCACTAGTAGTACAAGTGAGCATGTGAATCATTCTATGAACCAGTTCGAACTGTTGACATCACTGAAGAAGAGACGGTTTCAGATGGCATAGAGCACAGTATAATTATAGTTGCACCAGAATGTTCAGCGATCGTAGGGATCACGATGATGATGTACAGCGTAATGAATATTTTTGATTTAGTATAATTGGCAAATATATGTACCGGTCAGTTGACGGATCCGTGAACTGACTGGTTCGTTCACGGAAGGTGGGACTCCGTGAACTGACTAGTCACTCCGCGGACTGACATTCTCCGTGAACTGACTAGAACAATGTGCATCCGTTCCCGCTTGGAGATCCGATGACTTGAGGTGTGATTTTGTTCGCGTTTCGTACTTGCTCATCAGCCTCGTAGAATCGCACAATGGAGTATCGGCTTTGATCTGCTTGACACTTTAGAACATTCGGGGTTAAACTTGCCACAGAGCTGCTTCAGGATCTGCGATCGCAGCTCCAATATCTGGGTCTTGAACTCTGCCCATCGGTAGTCTTTTCTCAGTAAGTGTACTTCCGTGCAATGCTGACGCAGTTTCGGAGCTTCCGCTCAGTTCGGAGAAAGGTAGTTGCCAAGTACGCTTGCTTATGCAACGATTGATCGTGCAATGGTGTATGTAGCAATGATTCCACCAGTGCGGACGGACCCGGTCTGGGACTGGACGGGCTTGGTCTGGACCAGTCCAAACAGGGCAACCCCACAAAAACAAATGAAGTGAAAGTCCGAGGTCACACGGAATGGAATATTCATATAGATGATCCACAGCAGAAGCATTTCATCAGCTACCTTCTGGGTGAATTGATGCCTATTGAACTTCGCCACATTACCAAACTGCAGATGATTAGCGAAGATAGAACTCAAGGGTAATCTTTGTAGAATGATATCTGTTAAATAGCGGGTTAGCTTCGTTGTACCTCCACTCATATACTTCATCGAACCTGTTTAAAATAAGCACCGCTGGTAGTTTTCTGATTGAGAGAGACTTACAATAGGAGCATTCCAGTACTGGTTTGCACCTGAGCCAGAAATAGTACCATGTGCATGAATTGGAGAGGTCAAGGGGCTGTTTCTGTGTGTAGCAGGTGAGGACGTGGATGCAATCGATGAATTCAAGGCATTTCAGGGAGACAGAGAAAGTGGATTGGTAAACGTTGGGCTGGTGGACACTGCCTGAGAATTCGAGTCAAAAGAACCTGACCCTGGTGAGAACTCAGACCCAGCCTCCGATGGCAGAAAGTCTTCGCTGCTACTGTGATCTGACAGTGATTGAGATGACATGGTGATAAAGATTGATTAAAACAGTGAGCAAAAGAAGCGGCTTCGTTGACAATGGCTGCTGGATGGAAGAATGTTATTAAAATATACAAGCAGAAAATATTCGGTAACTCAATATATCAGTGTGGTGAATGGTGAGTAGTGCGTGGCGAATGGCGAGTGAGCAATCGTTATGAGTCTACATTCATGTGTCTATTTGGTGACTCAGTATAACTAGTAGTAACTCCCAGCGTATTTGGGCCGATTCGGCCCGAGTGGACTGGTCCAAATCAGTCCAGGCCAATTCAGTCCAGGTCCAGAAAAATTGGGGATTGGTCCGATCCCGGTCCAAAAATAACTCGGACTGGATTGGACTGGACTTGGACGGACCCGGTCCGGACTGGTCCATTGCTGGACTGGTGGAATCATTGTTAACGGTCACAGTCTTGATTCACAAATTTATTACTAACTATATACAACAAATATGGGTAGATCTTTGGAACAGCACTTGGAGGTGCACTTGCAGGTGCACTTGGACCCGAGCCGACCTGAACAGAAGCATTGGCATTTTGATCAGGTGCACTTGGAGGTTCAATTTGTGCACTTCGAACAGCACATTGAGTGGGCGTGGCGTGTTGGATGCAGGCTGGCTGGAGGCGGTCGAGCTGGTCTGGTTCTTGGCTGGCTAGACGTGATTGAGTCGAAATGGCTGGAGGTGGGCTGGACGCGATCAAGTAGGGCTGGCTCTCGGCTGGCTGTAGATGATCGAGCTGGGCTGGTTCTCGGCTGGCTGTACGTGATCGAGTCGAAATGGCTCTCGGCTGGCTGGGCACGATTGAGTAGGGCTGGCTCTCGGCTGGCTGTAGATGATCGAGCTGGGCTGGTTCTCGGCTGGCTGGACGCGATCGAGCCAAGCTGGCTCTCGGCTGGCTGGAGATGATCGAGCTCGGCTAGCTGGTTACATCGATTAAAATTGCCTGTACATCTATTAGCATTGCAAATAATGCGAGTGACTGTGAGAGAGAGAGAGAAGCATCATAGAGTTGAACTTAGAACTTAAAGTACAAATACGGTTCAATGTAAGGGGGTGGAAAAGGGAGTGGAAAAGGACTGCTTGACATGGTATCTCCCACGCGATCGATATGAGCTGGTTCTCGGCTGGCTGGTTACATCGAATAAATTTATTTGTAACTACATCAATTAGCATTGCAAATAAAGAGAGTGACCGTGAGAGAGAGAGAGAGAGAAGTATCATAGAGTTGAACTTAGAACATAGAACTTAGAGTGCAAATACGGTTCGAAGTAAGGGGGTGGAAAAGGAGTGGAAATGGGAGTGCCTGACTGGTCGAGCCGAGCGAGGACCAGTCTTGGCGAAATCGGAAACCGCGAAATAAGTCGCCAACCACAGCAGTAATCGACAATCGGAAAGCGGGAATCAGTTCCTAGCATCGAATTGACCCTGGTGAGACATTCCTGGCGCATCTGGACAATCGGAAGAGGTTGGGCACTCCGCCAACGAAGCAAGCACGTGTGCACAACGCGATGACCAAGCGAGGAATGATGGCGACCATGTGAAGGGAGAGTCCCACCATGGTATCAGATGTGGGGATCAGAACACCAGCACAGAGAGGAGACACAAAGTTGGAGGGTTTTGCGGGAACAGAAGCAGTGAATAGTTCTTCCGGCGACACCACGATGACAGGTGTTGTCCCTGCGATCACAATCGCGACCGCAGCTGAGCTGCTGGAGGGCAATAAAAATTGGAAAAGACTGAGGAGCGACACCCCAGAGCTTTGAAAGCCCCAGGGGGACTGGAGGAGCCGCATGGAAAGGACGATTCGACAGAAAGCACAGGAGCTGCACCGTATTGCCAGACAAATATCGAACTTGTTGAAAGGCCACGCCATACGCGAAGTGGAACATTGGTCAGGGGTGAAGGCGTGGATGGATGAAGAAGAGGGGAAGTGGGAATTCCGCCATGAGGAGCAGGTACTGTGGACAGCAAGCATCACAAACATGGTTGCGGAGATCCACAACGAAAAAGGAAGGACGTCCAGAGGGTGATTCAGAAAGTGAAGGGAATCACCAAAATGGACTTGGAAATAAACCTGGATGTGATCGAAGAAGTCTAGCTACTGACGGAGTGAGTCATCAATGAGGAGATAAACGCACAGAGACCGCACATGGAGGCCACAAGGCATGCCCCAACGATCCCCCCAGCCCTGGCAGTCCCGATGGTTATAACTCCCCCAAAGGCGATCCAATTTGGAAGCAGAGAAAGGCCAACGTTGATTGCCCCCCCCATGAACGACGCTCTGGGGAACACGCCCAAGGGACCGATGGCGGAGTCCATGGAAACCAAGGCGGCGAAGAAACCGGGGGACAGAAACAGAAACAAAAACAACAACAGCAGCGGAAGCCGACGTATGCACTGACGGTAGCAGCGTCGGCAACAGGGGGGAACAAGGTGTGCGTGTTGCAGGTTGTCGTGAGGAAAAGCCGGAGCAGAAGAAGGAGAGAGACGGCATGGCGGCAATCACCACAAACAAGAACACGGTGGAGAATAGAAGAGTGACCTTCAAAAGAGACAACGTACTCCCGACTTCTCAGAAGAATGACGTGTAAATTGCATTGGTGGTAAACAGAGCGCTGCACACGGCCGGAGCCCACCACCATATCCGAATGGGGACAATCACCACTGACGTCAGGGGAACAATCACGGCCTTGGCCACTCCATGCACGTCAGCGGACATGCTAGTTTCTAGGAGAAAAGTCGTGGTAAAAGCAGCAAGGCATATCGACCAATGGATCATCGACGTGCAAAAGATTACGCCCTGGGAGAAGGTTAAGATGCATGGGATCAGCGTTGACCAGTATGCAGTTAAGAAATCGGGAGGCCTGGAGAAACTCTGGCATGAAATACAGGCAGAAAATGAGGGAGTAGTCGTTCCGATGGCTGTCAATTGGCTGGGAATGACCGCGGATATTAAGGACAGCAGCTGGATTGGGGAGAAACTGGCGACGTCTGTGGTCTTTTCGATCAAAGCAAAGCAGAGATCACAGACGTGCTTGGAGACAGGATTGTGGGCAGCAGGAGTGTGGCATGAGGTGGAAAGATTCATTCACGCAAGACCAGACACTATCTGAGAAATTTGCTGCGGGTGGGAGCATCATGTCTCGAAGTGCAGAAGACTGGGGCTGAGGGTGGCGAAGTGCATACTGTGCACCGAAAAACACATGACGGAAGACTATCAATGTGATATTGTAGGGTGCAAGACCAAGAAGAGCCAGAATTGAACACACAACAACGACAAGTGTGCCAACTGTGAAGGGAACCATATCGCAAAAAGTAACGTGTGCCCTAAGACACAGGTGGCAATTCACAAGGCCAAGGAGGAGAGGAGAAGCTGCAGGGAGAGTGGGAGAGGGAGAAACATTGCCCAAAGCCAAGAGACACCGGAGAACCTGACCTAAGCCCCGGCCACGTATGAAGCAGAGAGAGACAATGAAGAGATCCCAGTTCCAGCAACGCAACAAGGGTCAGAAGAGTCGATCGCAGAAACGCAATGGTGAAAGTCCTACAAGCAAATTATGGGAGGGCGAAGGATAGTACGTTCCTGGCACAAGAACAGGGTGTGGAAAGAAGGGCAGATTTGGTGGTAGTGCAAGAGCCGTATCAGGGAAAAGGAAAAGAGGAGGAGTACCAAATTAGCCATCTGGCATTCAGACTAATATGAGGGATGAGAACCATGACCGCAGTAAGAGTGGACACGACAGTTGTGGTCTGTTAGGGGTTTCCCCTTAGCATACGTATGAAGTACGTGAGGTTTTGTCTCCCAGGCTTACCACTGACAAAGGTCAGCGGATAAGGAAACACCCCTGAGAATGTCTACTGATGAGTTAGTGGACGGTTTAACATAGCCGGGTGAAAACCCCATAATTGTGCATGCTACAATACTATGTCTTAGCAACTGGGTTAGCTGCCCAGTGCGGAGAGAGTATGCACACTTGATCAGACAGTAACTATGGGAGTAAACAACCTATAGTGCAGGCTAAGGCATGGGACACAACAACCATACTGCCAAAGCAAAGTAACGGCCGAAGCAGGGGCCTTTGGGTCAGCTGTGCATTACAGTTCAGACCAGTGTTACCTTCGACATCTTGCTAATACTGGGACATACCATACCCGGGCCTAGCCTCCTGGGAAATGGTTGGACGAGCGATATTATCTTAGTATGCGGGACTTTGCTATCTCTAGAGTCAGTAGTCGAAGGAGATATGCTAACTGCACCGCGGTAGTTGATTCTTCCTAAAAGATAAGTGCTCGGATCTAGACTGTCAAACCCCAGCTCTGTTGCGTTTGTCGGGCGATAACTGAAAGAGAGCGCACCCTCTTCGGGGAACACAGATGAGACGCGATGATACTAGGTATGTGGCAATATATGGGTTGGCAGCTCATTAAATCATTGATCACTATTGCACTCGATATGAAGAAAGATAACTAATACGAAGTCATGGTCTGATATGTGTGTCAGCAACGTCACTCTAAACGCAGGATAACCTTTGGGACTCCTGGTGGGGGCTTACGCAACCACACGTTGTCAAACGGAACTCTCCACAACTAACTACCGAGATCGGCTCAGGGGCAACGATCGGATGTGATGTGAACACCCACTTGCGTCGACTGAGTGTTATCGAGATAGTACTGAACACACACATCATAGATTACAGAGACGTACCGTCACCCCTTAGTAGGATGTTTTGACACTGAAATACTCACCTATACAAGACCACCTTAAACCCTCCTGTTTAAACACAACGATCAAGCTCTAGCAGAACAACCACAGTGAGAACACAACAGCCGAAAAACCACCTGAAATATTATTAAGTCATTCACTTTGATAACATTATATTTTTATGTCTATTGCGAAAGATCAACACGTCCAGTTTGCACGCATCCGCCACAGTCAAGCAAACACTGTTGCCTGCTACACCCACGTAGTAGGATATCATATCTGTCACGACGTAATTGAAGATTACCGACACCATTTCCACACCGGTGAAATCCCCTCACAAGTAACCTTTGACGAGTCATCTGAAGACTACCTGCAAGACACCAACAACTTTTAAGCAGGGCCATACTTTGATAGATGCCCATATTTCTACACACACGACAACGACGAAAACGCGTTACACTTGAATTTCACATCTGTGGTATTATCATCATCTTCAAAATACGCCTTTATCAAAAGGTGGTTTAGCAATACCGATAAAAACCACATACATCTATCTGAAGTATCCCCCTAACAGAATAATATTTCATACATTATCCGAAATACGTTCATGAACTGTGTACTGTGTGAAAACAATACTGGTTGCGCAGCCAAAGTATACGACACATCCAGAAACCACGAACTGAAGGCTTGTTGCCCGGACTACTGTCCAAAATACTGCAACAATCAGTGCGTACATTGTCGACGTTTGCAACAATTGGCTCTCAGCGCGCTAGCCAGAACAAGCTTCACAACATCACACTCACTCAGCCAATATCCAAATGGCGACACCCATGCGCCGACTTACTTTTGGAGCGGACAGATTGGCATCAGTGTCAACAGCAGTCTCCAAACCAGCCTCAACAGCACCCAAGCCTCTGCCAGAATGGGTCAAGAGGTTACAAGAATACTACCAACGCGCACGAGATCAGTACCAACAAATATCGGAAGAGGAAGACACCGAGATAATCGACAGCATGCAAGCACAAGGATTACCACTGGATCAAGAAATACGGAACCTGATCGAATGCTGCAACAGCGAACTGGTAGTGATAGATGCCGAGTTCGACAACGTTCGGAGAGACTGCGAAATCTTCGCTTAACAGTAGAAATCAACAGGGCTCTGGGAACTCAGGTACTGGAAGGACACAAGCAGCCAATTCGAATACTTGACTTTGTGTTTAAAGAAACAAGAACAGGAATCGATGCCATCCAAGACCAATTACAGCAAATTATTGCTGGAGCAACAGAACAGTTTACGAAACTCAAAGACAGAATAGAACGTTGCGAACAAGAACAAACGTAACTAAGAGTTAAGCAAGCTTCATTATCAGTGCTTACACCACTCTACATGAACGGATGACAACCTAGAAGCTCACCAAAGAACAACGTACCCAATTTTTGCGACCTACGAAGAATTCAGAGACAGTTGAGGAAATCGCCGGACCAAACTACGGGGCAACAGAAGCGGTGGAAAGAGGAAATGTATCCAATACAACACCAGGTAGAAGAGGAAGAACCGAACAAGTTCAAGAATGGAGACACAGAACGGAGGAAAGAAACAGAAGCATTTCTCCGATAACAGATTCAGATATAGCCCCAAGACCCGGTCTTAGGGGAGGATCTGGCACTGACGCCGGAATGGCCGACCCAGAACCAGAACCAGAACCAGAACCAGAACCAGAACCTGAACAGGTCCAAGTGAAAATAGAGGAATAGGAGGAAATCCGCCACCACTGCCGTCTCCACCAGGACCATCTGAACGACCCAGATCTCGCACTAGAAGATCAACATCACCAACCAGACGGTCCAGAACAAGAAGGTCCAGATCACGGTCTGGAACAAGGCAATACAACGGACCAAGGGATTCAAGAATAAAATAACTGATCCACCCAAGTTGGCAGGAAAAAGTTCAGAGGATTTCGATACCTGGTGGATGAGCATGGAAACATACATCGCGGACCAACCCTACCTATTCCCCAGGCCAGGAATAAAAATGCAATATTGCAGAGGACGCCTAGAGGGACATGCCCTGGCATGGCATATGCAATGGGAAACAGAAGCATCGACTGGAAAGCATGAAAGAAGTTGGATGGATTACCGAGCCGCAATAAACGCCAGATTGCATAATCAATTTCAACAGGAAGCAGCATTTAAGGCAATTATGGAAGTGAGGATAAGGCAAACATCCAGGACATGATTACGGAATACGACACCCTGAACGTTAAAGCAGGAATAACTGACGTGGCTTATCGAACCATGCTGATGGGACAACTTCCCCACAAGTATTTAAACAACTGGCAATGGTTAATCCAGCAGACAAATCAGACGCAGAATTGAGAGAAATCATCCTCAATGCTGGAAAAAATGTGGAAATATGGCAAGCCACAGCAAAAAACTTCGGAATGATTAAGAATACACCCAAACAACGGGACGAATCTCGGACACAGGCTCTATTCGAAAAACACCAGCCTTCCAAAAAACCTCAAGATTCAATAGGAATCAATAAAAAACATACACACCAAATCGAAAAGAACAGTACCTCGAGCATTCACAAGGCAGAAGGAAAAATTTAAGCAAAAATGATACAAGGAGTACCTCCTGAAGAAGAGAAAAGACGAAGAGGCAGCAAAGGAGTGCATAAGTGTGCATGGCCTTCGGGGCGAAAAGGAGCACATGGAACAATGAAGTGCTTCCAAGCAGTAAAAACTACAAGCGGAACGGCGGATTTTCCAAAAATTACCAGAAACTGAAAGTAGGAGGATTCGATCATGAGAAGATGCAAATTGACGAATACGAAATTGAGAGTGATAAGGAAAAAGAGGGCAAGTACAAACCACCGATGGAGATGAGATAACAGGAGACAGCAGTGAAGATATTGCGAACGATTGGTGGAACCAAACAGAAGAAATTTCGGAGTAAGTATGGACCATGGAATGCCGAACAAATACGGGAGGAAATTTTTGGCAATTAGGCGGGAGAAAGCCTTTATATAGTACCGGTCGCAACCTTGAGGATTCCGGGAGGGATGAAACCGCTGGACAGTAGTTGCGCGATAAGTAAGTATACCCTCTAACTAAATATAAAAAGAATTCAAGGACCTGCTACGGCCCAGTCATTGTCGAAAGGATGGCTACAAAGCAAGCAACCTCCACAGGGGAAGAAAACTCAACTAAGCGACAAAATACCTCAAAGGATTTCGTGTTTTACGAAGTCAAGAAACTTCACAAAATACCACAAACGCGTATCGGAAAAGACCAATTATAAGTTCTTTATAGACTACGATGATGGAACAGGAAACAACAAGCAATTCCCTGTCTGAGCAATGCTGGATTTAGGATCAACATCTTTCACAATATCACCACAGTGCACAAAAGCATTCAAAATCCCATAATACGAAGAAAGAATACCATTAAAGCAAAAGATTTCGGAGGAAATAAAGTAAGCCTACCAGGAATGTATACCATCCCACTAGGCTTGGCTTTCGGAAACCACCGATCACTCGAAACGTTCGAAGTGACACCAATGCAACAAGAATACGACGTATAATACCAGCATGGTATCTGGAAAAACATAAAGCACAAGGAACATCATACGGTCACCTACATTTCACGGAGTGTGGGAGCAAATGTTATGGTCATGGTAAAAAAAATCCAGACTGGAACATTACATACGACGATCGAATAGTTTCCGAAACGATGTAATTAACATCGGATCAGTCATATTCAGCAATACGACTCAACTAGCCGAAAATTACCTCCTCAATACCATAAATGGCTGCTACTATTTGATCCTCAAGAATCTGAAAAATTACCAAAACATGGCCCGCATGACCACGAAATCAACCTCAAAACAACAGACGACCAAGTTAAAGTTGGCCCAATATATCAATTATCGAGGGAAGAAGAAAAGTTACTTCGCGAATACATCGATAAAATGATAAGGAAGGAAAAATCCAACCATCTCAGGGACAAGCGGGAAGTCTGATATTATTCGTACCAAAACCCAATGGTAGAGGACTACGTTTGTGTGTTGATTACAGATGACTCAACGACCTCACAATCAAACATAAAAGGGTGTTACCCCTAATGGACGAACTACAAAATCGAATGAAAAATGCAAAATGGATCACAAAGTTGGACATGAAATCGGGATACCACCTGGTAAGAATGGCAAAAGGACATGAATGGAAAACAGCATTCAGAACCAAGTTTGGATTTTATGAGTATACGGTAATGCCTTTTGGATTGACAAACGCACCTGCTACGTTTCAAAGATGGATGAATGGAATACTACAATCTTTCCTCGGACACCATGATGATGTTACTGTATGTTACATCGATGACGTTATGATAGCAACCAAAGGAACTCGAGAAGAACACCACGAATACGTAGGAAAGATACTCCAGGTGCTCCAAGATAATGAGTTAGTGGTAGAAATCGACAAATGCGAGTTCGACCAACAAGAAGTTGAATTCCTTGGCTTCCTAGTCAGCGGGGAAGGATTGAAAATGGCTCCAAGTAGGAGTGAAGCGATAACCAAGTGGCCAATACCAAAAACGCAAAAAGAAGTTCAAATCATTTTGGGATTATGGAACTTCTACCAAGATTCATCAAAAGGATATGCCGGAATTGTGGCCCCAATAACAGATACATTACAAGGGGATGGAAAAAATTTCGTATTTGGAGATGCACAAAAAGCGGCATATTATAAAATATGTATCCTATTCGCAGCAGAAAATACCCTGATTCTTGAACATTACGACGAAGATAGACCAGCAATGGTCAAAACCGATGCTTCAGATTTCGCCATGGGAGCAGTTCTATCTCAGAAATTCGAAGACGGTAAAATACATCCGGTCGCCTTCATCTCCAAGAAATTTTCACCAGCGGAAATCAACTACCAAATATACGACAAAGAAATGCTCGCCATAGTTCACTGCTTCAAAACATGGCGATGTTACCCCCAGGGCGCAATACATACGACTATGGTTTTCTCCGACCACATGAATTTACAATACTTCAAAGAAACCAATCAACTCAATCGAAGACAAGCCAGATGGGTGGAAGTATTACAAGAATATAACTTTAAAATCATATATAGAAAAGGATCAGCAAATGGAAAAGCAGATGCCTTATCGAGATGTCCGGAGTTCATCTCTAGAGAGGGAGGTACGCAAAGTACGGAAAAGACAGTATTACTACGACTAGAACTTTGGATGGACATCGGAGCAATGAACATAGACGATGAAATAAACGAAATAAGTATGGCGGGATTTTCAGTAATGGGCCTAACAACCGGAATGAGGGAACGATGGAATACTGCGGTAGAAGAAGATGAAAACTATAAAGAAATGGTTAGAAAAATCAAAAACAAAGAAGGAAACATTGATGAAAGATTAGGACTAGATGAAGATGGCACGTTGGTATGGAAAGGAAGATTATACGCACCAAGGAACTTCAGAAAAGGAATACTCAAGCAGGAACACGACTCAAAAGTGGCATGACATTTCGGACGAGAAAGAACCATGGAACGTATCACCAGAAACTTCTACTGGCCTGAACTAGAAGAAGAAGTCTGAGACTACTGCAACAAATGCGATTCATGCCAAAGAACAAAAAGCCCTCGACACGCAAAGCATGGACTACTACACCCATCAGAACTACCATCCTCACCATGGTCATACGTATCAGTCGACTTCATCACAGACCTACCATAATCAGACGGATGCAAAAACATCATGGTAGTAGTAGATCGCTTTACGAAGATGGCTCACTTCATACCCACAGCCAAACGGGAATCGTCAGTAGTAGCAAGACTATTTCTAGACAACGTATGGAAATACCATGGACTGCCAACAGATATCGTATCAGACAGAGATGGAGTATTCACTGGACTCTTCATTGCGGACCTATACCAATTTTTAGGAATCAAACATTCAATGTCAACAGCATATCATCCTCAAATGGACGGTCAGACAGAACGAATAAACCAGACAATAGAACACTATCTGCGAACATATTGCAACTACGAACAAGACAATTGGAAAGAAATGTTAGCAATGGCAGAATATGCATACAACAACTCAAAACATGTGGCAACCAAAATCACACCTATCTATGTGAACTACGGATACGAACCACGCACCAATTGGCCCACCAAAGTGGAATTCAAAAATCCATGTTCGGAATTATATGCTCATTACATGGTAGACATATATCGAAAGCTCGAAACACAACTTGAAAGTAGTCGTGAGAATATGGCAACATACTATGATTGAAAAAGAAAACCGGCACCAGAATTTAAAGTCAATGATTGGGTAATGCTAGATAGAAGAAATATCCGAACCAAGAGACAATGTCGAAAACTCGACGACAAATTATACGGACCTTTCAAAATCACTAAAGTTGGAAGTAACAAACGATGGTGTCGTTTAGAACTACCAGTGTCATGGAAAATACACCCTACTTTCAATGTCGCTTTACTAGAACGATACCGAGGGGAAGTTAAACAACGAGACATTCCATCAATAGAAGCAGGCAATGAAGGATGGGTACCTGAAGCTATAATAGCTAGTGGGCCGACGGATGATGATCATTGGAAGCATGTTTACTTGGTCACATGGGAAGGATTTACACATGAAGAAAATACTTGGGAATCCTATGAACATCTAGTGAAGATAACGCCAAAACTGATTGACAAATTCTACGAACAAAGACCAGAGATGGAAAAAGATAAAAGATGGAGACAAGAAAAGAAGTTGCAAAAGAAGAGAAGGAAAAAGAAATAGATTTCTTTTGTTAAACTCATACTGCATTGATTATAAGCGGAGGTCACCTTTTTATTTTTGTTATTTTTATTTTTGTTATTTTTATCAAAAAAGAATAGCTATACCTATAGTATACGCTGTCTGAGTGGTAAAACTATTGCAAAGATCACTTCTTATGTTGGAGTACTCTGTTGAGGTTACCAGAGCTAGAGAGGCAGGTAATGTTAGGGGTTTTCCCTTAGCATACGTATGAAGTATGTCAGGTTTAGTCTCCCAGGCTTACCACTGACAAAAGTCAGCGGATAAGGAAACACCCCTGAGGATGTCTAACTGATGAGTTAGCGGACGGCTCAACATAGCCGGGTGAAAACCCCATAATAGTCCATGCTACAATACTACCTCTTAGCAACTGGGTTAGCTGCCCAGTGCGGAGACAATACACACACTCGATCAGACAGTAACTATGGGAGTATAAAACTTATAGTGCTGGCTAAGGCATGGGACACACCAACCATACTGCCAAAGCAAAGTAACTGCCTGAGCAGGGACCCTTGGGTCAGCTGTACGTTACAGATCAGACCAGTGTTACCTTCGGCATCTTGCTAATACTGGGACAAACCATACCCGGGCCTAGCCTCCTGGGAAATGGTTGGACGAGCGATATTATCTTAGGATGCGGGACTTTGCTATCTCTAGAGTCAGTAGACAAAGGAGATAAGCTAACTGCGCCCCGGTAGTTGATTTTACCTAAAACGATAAGTGCTCAGATCTAGACTGTCGAAACCCAGCTCTGTTGCGTTTGTCGCGCGATAACTGAGAGAACGCACCCCCTTCGGGGAACACAGATGAGACGCGATGACACTAGGTACGTGGCAATGTATGGATTGGCAGCTCATTAAATCATTGATTACTATTCCACTCGATATGAAGAAAGATAACTAATACAAAGTAATGGTCCGATATGTGCGTCAGCAACATCACTCTGAATGTAGGATAACCTTTGGGACTCCTGGTGGGGGCTTACGCAACCACACGTTGTCAAACGGAACTCTCCACAACTAACTACCGAGATCGGCTCTGAAGCAATGATCTGATGTTTTGTGAACACCCACCTACGTGGACTAAGTGTTATCGAGATAGTACTATACACACACATCATAGATTACAGAGAAGTACCGTCACCTCTTAAGCAGGATGTTTGATGCGGAAATACTCACCTATCAAAGACCACCTTAAACCCTCCAGTTTAAACAAAACGATCAAGCTCTAGCAGAACAACCACAGTCAGAACACAACAGCGGAAAAACCACCTGAAATATTATTAAGTTAATTACCTTAATAATATTATATGTCTATCAAGAAAGATCAACACGTCCTGTTTGCACGCATTCTCCACAGTCAAGCAAACACTGCTGCTCGCTACGCCCACGTGGTACGATATCTTATTCGTTACGACATAGTTGAAGATTACCTACACTATTTCCACACCGGTGAACTCCCCTCTCAAGTAATCTTTGACGAGTCATCCGAAGACTATCTTCAAGACACCTTCGACTTTTAAGCAGGGCCGTACTTCGCTAGATGCCCGTATTTCTACAGTCACTGAAGCGTCGAAAACACGTTACACTTGAATTTCACATCTGTGGTTTTGTCATCATCATCAAAATACGCCTTTATCAAAAGGTGGTTCAGCAGTACCGATAAAACCACAAACATCTATCCGAAGTATCCCCCTAACAATAACATCTAAATTGCTGAACTGAAGACGAACCTGGTGGCCCGAGTGCTTGCCAAGGTTTATGTTCAGGATAGTCTATCGGCCAGGAAAGCATGGTCAAAAACCCGATGCGCTTACAAGAATGCCAGCAGACATTCCTCCAAAGGTGGGGGCAGAAAAAACCCAACAAATCGTGTTAAAAATGGAAAACCTTGACAAGGAACTCAGCCAAAACCTGGATGTAGCATTCATGGAAACAGTTAACCTCGATAACAACTTGGTAAATCCTGCCAAGCAGTGGAACAGGGTAAAAAAGGTATGCAAGCAATGTCCAGAGTTAGGCACATACAGGAAAGAACCGCTAGAAGTCTCCAAATTACAACAAATTCAACCAACGGACAAAGATAAGCTCAAGTGGATCCAAGATTGCCATTACTCTCCGGTTGCGGGACATCCAGGACAAGCAATAACTTATGACTTGCTAAGCTGAAGTCACTCCTGAAATTAGATGAGGAAGGATGTGGATCGCTACGTACGAAATTGCCACACCTGCCGCAGGTTCAAGGCAGCCCATGGAAAGACTCATGGCTAGTTACTGCCGTTAGAAATACTGGAGCAATCATGGAAGGATTTGAGCATGGACTTTGTAGTTGGACTACCAGAGAGGGAAGGGTTCAACACAGTATGGGTAGTGGTTGATTGCCTAACAAAGATGCAACACCTGGTACCCTATACTGACAAGGTAGATGGAAAGAAGCTTGGAGAAATGTATGTCAAAGAAGTATTTAGACTGCACGGACTGCCTGAAACAATGGTGTCCAATCGAGGGCTGCAATCAGCCTCAGAATTCTGGAAACACATTTGTGAAAGATTCGGAATTGAATGAATACTGTCGACTGCATTTTATCTACAGACTGTCAGCCAAACTGAAAGAGTCAATGAAGTACTGGAACAGTATCTCCGGAAGTTTGTTAATTATCGACAGGACAATTGGGTCAGGTGGCTACCATTGGCGGAGTTCGCAGCTAATGATCATACCTCGGAGACAACCAATTGCTCCGCATTCTTTGGCAACTACAGCTTTCAGCTGCAAATGACCTTCGGCCAACATGCAGTTAAGGACCTGAACGATATTCGTGAGGTAAACGCCCAGTGGATGGCCCAACCGATGGAGCAACTCTTCAGTGAACTCAGAGCACAAATGAAAAGAGCCCAGGCTGTACAGTCTGTACAGGCCAACAAATCTTGAAGGGTTGCTATACCATTAGAAGTCAGTAAAAAGATATGGCTGGATGTACGCAATATATTGGCAGCACGACCTAGTACGAAACTTGACTGGAAATATATTGGATCATATGAAATCCTGGAGGTCGTCAGTCCATGGGCCTATAAAATTAAATTACCAAATCATCTACGCATTCACGACTTTCAACCGATATCTACACTAGAGAAGGCCGCCCAGGATCCCCTTCCGAATCAAAAGCCAGAACCACCACCACCGGTTATAGTGGACAGCAAAGAGAAGTACGAAGTTGAGCGGATAGACGATTCCAGACTGTTCCCAAGGCAGCTGCAGTATTTGGTAAAATGGAGGGGCTATGACAAGTGCAGCTGGAAACCCGCGACCAATATAGATGGACTTAAGGCTATTGAGGATTTTCACACCGAATGACATGGCAAGCCCAGATTGTGAACCTCATAGGTACACGTCATTGGAGAAGGGGAAGCTACTATCACCATTATGTTGGATGACGATCGATGGTGAAGTGATGATTGGTGAATGATAAAGCACAATGAGAATGAAATCACGATTCAAACGGAGGCTAAAGCACATTGAGAAAGAAATCAGATTTCGAACAGAGGCTCAAGCATGACAAAAATGCAATCAGGTTTTGAACGGAGACTAAAGCACGACGAGAATGAAATCCAGTTTCGAATCAAGGTTTTAAGGGAAACGACAGAATCGTACGAAAGTGGTGTACAAAGAAAGCAGGAGTTCGGATGTAATATGGAACAAGTGAAATTACCGTATATAAACCAGGCGTTCGGTGGAGGATAAGTTTGTTTCTTCACTTGTTCTCTTGTCTATAAAAAATCAATTAGCTTCAGCTTTCACTTCTTTCACACTTTGTGATTCTGATTCAAGTCTCTTGCGTACAGTCTTCGTTTCTTTAGCTACAAGCTATTCTGAACTCTTGAGTCCTCCGGTCGATTGAATTTATAATCCCTAGAACCCCGAGCCCTGAACCCTTGACACCGAGCCCTGAACCTTTGACAGTCAGGTCATGACTCAGCACAGAATTATACATTTATTATATTTTCCAAAAATGAACCTAGCTGACTTTACCCAATTACAAAATGTATCCAACTAGGCTACACCAATTTGGAACACTATACCGAGTTTGGAAATCCTGTCAAGTTTTGGATTCAATATTACTCAGCATTCTTCCCAATACAGCATCCGATACAATCAACCAAATGAGAACTGAATGTTCAAAAACCTTCAAAATGCTTAGAATGCTCAGAATGCCTTGTTCTCTTTTTGCTGATATTGATGGCTGGATGCAATCGAACAGGGCTGGCTTTTGGCTGGCTGTAGGTGATAGAGCTGAATTGGTTTTTGGTTGGCTGGATGTGATTGAGCCAAAATGGTTCTTGGCTGGCTGAATGTGATTGAGTAGGGCTGGCTCTGAACAGGCTGGAGATAATCGACCTTGGCTAGCTGACTATATCGATTAATATTGTCTGCACATCTATTATTATTTCCAATACAGTATGGCTATGAGAGGGAGAAGTATCAAAGAGTTGAACTTAGAATTTGGAATTTCAAGTACAGATATCATTGAACGTAACACAGTAGAAAAGGGAATGGAAAAGGTGTACTTGATATGGTATATTCCAGGCAATTGATATGACTGTTGTTTCAGTTGGCTGGTTGCATTGATTAAAATTCTTCGTATATCCATAAGAGTTGCAAATGACAAAAGTTACCATGAAAAAGAAAGTGAAGTATTATAGAGTTGAACTTAGAACTTAGAACTAGGAGTGCACATACAGTTGACAGTAAAGGGGTACAACAGAAGGGGAAAAGGGAGTGGTCAAGGCAACAGCCAAGTAACTTGAAACAGATGCAATGGAGTCAGGCTGGTGCTTGGCTGGCTGGAGTTAATCAAGCGGTTTTGATTCTTACATCGGCAAAAACAATTTTGAAATTCTAAGGTTTTTGAGGTTTCTGCCAGGTTTCTGAGATTGTTGAAATTAGCTTGTATGATAATTACTTGAATGATCTTTCTGAAAGGTTGATCACGTTGCTGAGGCATGCAATTATGTGGCTTCATTACTGAAGTCTCTCAGTATACAGAGAGATCTCTTCGTTGCTACGCAACTTTGTCAACTCATTTTGATATTTTTGGACTTCCCAATTGAATTCTCCCTTCATATTTATATTTTAATTTCACTGTATCTACATCATTTTTGTTTCACACAATCTGTTTCATCACAATTTCTTTGCATCCAAACAAATTAATAATTTATTGCACTACGTAGTTCAATCATAAAATCGTAATATATTAATTTGCTTTTGAACCTTAGATAATAAACAAAGATTTTTCCAATTACATCCAGCCTCATAAGCGCATTTTGCACTCGTCACTTCAAGGGATCTCATTGTTGTGAAACAAGTTGAACATATTCAAATCAATTGTGTTATTTACAAACTATTTATTGTTATCGTCAGCAATATCATATGGAATGCGATGGGCAGCTGGTTCAATCAATCTGACAGGTAAAACATAATGCAATCCAACACAGGAGTTAGGCCTTCGGCCAGTGGAATCATCCTCCTGAGTTTTTTCCTGCACTGTCAACAGGCCAGAAGATTGACGGATCAGACCAACTATTAAAGTTGTGACCAGTGCTCAAGGAGTTACAACGTCGAACTTGCTCTCCTGGGCAAAGAATGGAAAGTTTAAACGTGCTGGTATTCTTCCCCAAGTAGATGCAAAGTTTCCTTCCACATGCTGATTTCGCTGAAGAAATATATAGTAATTTTGTGCCCACTTGAACTTCCACAACAGTTCACCACCTGTGTGTCATACAATGTGTATATTTTCTTCATCACCTTGGACATTCGCAACCGGTAGAGCTGCAACAGTGTCGAGAGTATAGGTTGCCTTGCCCAGGCGAGTAATTGCATTGTTATTGTCAACAAAAATTTGGATATTGCTGAAGTGTTTGAAACTCCATGCGAAGAGTGTTTGAAGCGATCCTTGAGGTAATCCACACAATTCAGTAAGGTCAGAACCAGTCTTGATGTCTGTATAAATGCCCTTGAGCTTTCGAACTGCAGGCAGCTGTTTGGAGTTGTGTAATCACCCAGACAAAGTATCTGCATATGGTGATTGAGGTTTACAATGCAAAGAACTCTTTTTGTGTGTTTGTATGCAGAATTTGCTTGGTTGCCTCAGATTCATTGGATATACGGTGTGCAGCCTGTTTGTCCATTATGGTATACTCCAGAAGTTCGGCGCTAACATTTCATAGGTGGCCAAGCTGACGAATATGATCAGAGAAGTGAGTTAGGTGATGCATTTTAATGAAGTTGAAATCAAATATCTTACTAAGATTTGGTTGAACTTCAAACTCAATTGTTTGTATATCTTGCTTGATACAATGCGTGTGGGTAAAGAGACTCTTTCATACGTGTAGAAGTGAATGTTATTCGTGATGCCGCCGAAGTCGCGCTAAAGTTAACTACGCGAGTGACCCGCAGAGCCGCACCCTAACATGACCACCTGGATCACAACCTTCTCCAATCATCTTTGAGAAACCTCTCGAAGAAACAACACACCCTGATCAAAAACCAAATATGCCTCCGCGACGTCTCTCGACCAGCCAAACAAAAGAAAACAATGGAGGTTCCCGTCTCGCCGCCACGACTGAGAAACAAACAAACAAACAAACAAACAAACAAACAAAATGCTTCCTCCAAAAAAACGCAAATGAAACTTGCATCTCATGCCTTCTTCAATCTTGCTTTCCTTTTCCCCTTTGGCTGCCCGCCTATTTCCTTCCAATACTGCTTCACTGTCTCTTTTGCTTTTGCCATATT